>BIMT01000057.1:0-85538 GCA_005406065.1 Metschnikowia sp. JCM 33374
GGGGCTAAAGTTAGCTCACCGATACCGTCAATAGGCTCAATGTTACAAATCAAACTGACTTCAGATCCATCTTCAAGCTTCTCAACACAGTGAACCGTGTGGAGTCTCGTGGTGGGAGTTTCCTCCCTCTTAGATCAGCTTTGGTTCCTCATCGGAAAAATAATCACCATCCAGTTCATACGATTGCTCGTCAGGTTCAGGAATATTGCGATTAGGTGCAATCATGGAACATGGCGGCAGACGTGCATCAGCAAGGCTATAGTCCGGGACACCAGTCTGCAAGACTAGTAGGGTCCACAGAAACCTCACGCACATCAGCAAGGCTATAGTCCGGGACACCAGTCTCAAGACTAGTAGGGTCCACAGAAACCTCGTGCATCAGCAAGGTTATAGTCCGGGACACCAGTCGCAAGACTAGTAGGATCCCACAGAAACCTCACGTGCATCAGCAAGGCTATAGGACGCAGTCTCAAGACTAGTAGGGTCCACAGAAACCTCACGTGCATCACCAAGGCTATAGTCCGGGACACCAGTCTCAAGACTAGTAGGGTCCACAGAAACCTCATGCACATCAGCAAGGCTATGGTCCGGGACACCAGTCTCAAGACTAGTAGGGTCCACAGAAACCTCACGCACATCATCAAAGGCTTAGTCCGGCACACCAGTCTCAAGACTAGTAGGGTCCACAGAAACCTCACGCACATCAGCAAGGCTAAGTCCGGCACACCAGTCTCAAGACTAGTAGGGTCCACAGAAACCTCACGTGCATCAACAAGGCTATAGTCCGGGACACCAGTCTCAAGACTAGTAGGGTCCACAGAAACCTCACGTGCATCAACAAGGCTATAGTCCGGGACACCAGTCTCAAGACTAGTAGGGTCCACAGAAACCTCACGCACATCATTATTCACCAATGGAGAGCCAGAACCTCGGTCTGAAGTTGGAAGTGCCGAAGCAGTCGCAGGCTGCAGAGTTGCTGAAAACGAGGAGAAATGTGAAGGGCGATCCCCAGGAGCGGCAAGACCCTGCTCCTTAATATCAAATAGGGTTAGAAGATGCGCACGATCCAAATGGGACTGTTCTTTTGGTCTTACCTCGCGACGCTGGCGGGTACCGCATTCCAGGTCACAAATGTAATGGTAAACGCTGAACCTTAATCCGATGCAACATCAAAGGCTCAACGTTAAACAAGTCAAAGTAAAATTTGGTATCAAAGAACTTAGCTTGAAGACTCAAAGATATGCGGAGGATCATAGACAAACAATGTGTGACTATTCCGCAGCTTAGAGCGACCAAGATAAGCACAGTGAACACTTTTGGGGACTTTTTTTACTTGTCTTTAAAGCGCTTGTATAGGCAACTTTCACAAGACATCCAAAGCCAGGAAAAATTCTGGCAAATCCGACCTTCAATGGACCGCTGCCGCTAAAATGTCAAGTTTGTAGGGTGTAAGCCCCTTCAACGTTTAGGTCATCACCTATTGAAACCAGCCATATATGTACTTAACCTTAGAGATATTCTAGATTGAGATTGAATTAAGAAAAGAAGAAAGGTCCACAAAAGGAATATTTGACAACCGGAATATTTTGTCGACGTGCTGATGCGAAGCTTTCATGCAGTCACTTCTGAGTTGTACACACTACGTTCGGCAAACGAGAGAAACGGACATAGGACGTGATGTGATTGCAAGACTGCCGCGATGAAAAGTTCAATTCCTCGAAAACAACCCAATGCAACCCCCGGGAAATTAGACAGAAAATCTTTTCAAGGGTGTTTCTCGGTCTACTGGAAGTTGAGTCAATAAATTTTACTGTAAAAAGGAGTATATTTTCGGGTCTTGCACGCTTTTTTGCCTTGGTCAATAGGCCTATTTGTTTTACTTGAAGTTTTATTAGACTCTTAGATTTATAAAATTTCTGTAGGAAGTCTAAAGCCATCAAAGAAATACCGATGCCAGCTTTCTTAAAGTTCCAAAGAAAATGTTAGTAGTATTTATTTCGCTTTCTTGAGCTGGCCAGACTATGCAACTACCGGGAGAACTTTAGCTTAGATAGTTCGACTGAAAAAGGTCAGGTTTCATAATGCATTAGCGTCTCGGAAACGATTAAACAGCGGAATCAAGTATGACGATGGAGTCCCCATCCAATAATCATACTCCAAAAACTTGACAGCGTTATAGAAGTCGTACGCTGTGTTAAGGAGGCTGTTCTACCCATAATGCATGCAATTGATCCAGAAATAGTGTCAAAGAAGGCATATTCCATGCCACACCAAGAAACATCAACCCACCAAATACCGCATGTGCTAAACAGACGTTTTTGGGTGCCCTTTATTGTCGTCTTTTACGCACTTGTCGTAGACTTTGTAGCCAAGAGCGTATGGTAAGTCATGTCATACTTTTAGATTGTGCAATTCATAGCAACAGGGGTGGCATTATTTGAATACCTCTTACAGTCACAAGAGCTCCATTTTTCAAAATCCCACTCGTGCCAAGCGCAAGTTTTCGTCATCTGCAACCGAAACGAACCTAGAAGTTTGTTTTTAACACCAACACAACCATTCACATTACCGCGAGTGAGTTTTGTATTGACTCTAATCATTGAGGGAAAAGAGCCCTTTTTTCAGCAATGGCTCTCGAGTAAGCCCCAGAGGATAATCCCAAAGTATTGAAAGTTCAAGTCCACATACAAACTCATAGCCCCTAGTGTCCAGTTTTCGCCAGCTAAACTCACGCATCAACAACGTATAACTATTCCTCGTAAATCATAGTTCCAAGGTTTTGGCGGATTATGTGTCAAGACTAAGGCAGTTGGCTAGCCCATAATGTCGGTAAAAAGAGACTGACGAGGCTCACAAGATCATCACTAACTAATTCTTGCGGTCAGATCGATGTGGTGGAAATTTTCTTCACGATTTCAAGGCCAAAGGCACCGTCGAGCTGATTTGTGGCCAAAACGAGGAGGCATACACTCCGGAACTGAACAATGTGTATGGGTGATGCTTATAAGCGCATATTACCAAGGTTCGTTAAGGTGTAATCGGATATTCATACCATCAAATCGTTGCAAATAAAACCATCCCTCCACACTTCCAAATCATGTATTGGTATCTTTTAGCAGTCGAGCATAGTCCGAAATACCACAGCAGCTCTTGAGTGTGATTATTGTCAAAAACAGAGACGGCGGGCAAAGCTGAGAATGCTAAAAAGACGAATCCATGCCTAATTTTACAGTTGGAGCTGGTCTTTTAGGCAATCAGGCAGATGTTGCAAAGATAAACTTGCGCAGCGAAGTCACGATAAACATTGGCCAAGAGGCCCCTCGAGAAGTCCCCTTTTGGGATCTGATCTCCCCAATCTTCAGAATCCTAAAATGCACAACCCGCTTTCTCCAAAAACACCCAATGAAAAAATTCATTTCCCTCTTCCTTGCGGGCGCTGCGTACGAGGCCAAATTGCAGCGGCAAGAAAAGACACATCACTCAGGCCACATATCGATCTTGCACATGGTGGTGTGGTGGTGTACCATGCAAGGCCCATAGAGGAACCCCAGGTAAAACAGCAGTGTGTTTTTTGTGAACATGACTGCTTTCGTATAGAGCATATAGGAATACCGTTACTTTTGACGAAAATTCAATTGTTAGAAAACCAACTAACTATTTCTCAAAACATCTACACAAAATCTACACAAAAATTGTGCCAGTTCGAGAGATTGCTCCGGTCGTCCGTTAAAGACATACACGAACGTACAGTACTCGTTAGAAAGAATCCCGAACACGTGTATACTGTACACAAAGGTGCCTGCTGACTGGATTCTCCCCAATACATTACCATGTAATAGAATGTAGTAGCACTATTGGAGAAGGCCCGATTCGTGGTGGGCCAAACCTTCTGGAAATATTCCCCCAAATTATCTCGAGCGACCAAGAAAAAAGGTCAAATTTTCATTGAAGAAGACCCAAAACATCCACACCACGTCAATTATGTAAACAAACCGTGGCAACGTCTGTTTCTCCTTTTCGTGCATGTACCACTTTTTCCTGGACGTGGTCGAGTGTAGCTACCGGCAAACTTTTCAATCTGGGGATATATTTTCCATTATCCTGTATGCTTCACGGCGGTCGGCAGCCAATTCTTGCTCTTGGCCGTGAAGAAAGCCCAGGTCGTTCGGGGAGAAAAGTTGCTTGGAATGGGGGTACGCCGTATTCGAAAGTGTGATGGCAATCAGGAAAGTGGACTCTAAAATTATTCCTTGGTAATATTCTCTGCTAATACTTATACTCAAGTGGACCGAAAGCATTGGGTTTACGAAGAAAGATGATCGTAAACTACAGTAAACATGTGTTGATTTTCCGGCTATTCTGCCAGTTACTGCGCTTCAAGGGGATTTCTTTTTCCAAAAACTCCTTGCGAAGTTTAAAAAGCCAAAAAAAGAGGAAATTAAAATGAAAAATGAAGAGATCGCACGTCCCTAAAGCACTGCTCCTATCGGCGAAGGGGCCCCTTCTGATCTTTCGCCCAGTTACAGGCTCGTGCTGAGCCACTTTCAAATGATGAGCTTGGATTGGTCAATTTGCTGCGTGCATTTATTTATTTTTATTCCTCGTACATGCCGGGTGAGTATCTCCGTTTCTCACAAGGAATTAAGTGCTTCCATATAATTGTACTATGTAATATTTGACTCGATTTGGTGGTGGAGGTTTCTCTTTTCACATCAGGTGTAGTCGATATATATGTTCAAAAGAACAGGCTTACTTGGGGTGTTGTAAACGCATTGCCACCTTGGTTACATTCTCACTGGTTATATACTCTCGATGTAGCTGTTACCCCAGTTTGGGTGCATGAAAATATCAAGCTATTTCTTTGCATGATAGGGTTTAAATCCAGGAGTACGTCAACAGTTTCCGTTTCATTGCGTTAGGAAATCATTTATGTACGTTCAGTGTCTCTTTCATTACGGTCGTTCATTTTTTTTCCTGATCCACCACAAATAACAGGCTAGAATAAAAAGAAAGACAACCAAAGTTTTTCTTTCTTGTTCCCCCAATTCCAAATGTTTACCCACCACACATCGCATAAAAGACAGCGAACGTCCCCGCAGGATACCCCGTACTATTCTGTGGGCATGGATGCGGGGGCAGTCTCACCCTATGACGCCACATTTCTCCAATTTCAGGTGGATACAGATTTTGAAGCAAACGCAAGTTTGTGGCCTCAACCTTTATGGAAACTACTCAAGAGGTTTCATCGCATGCAATCGAGAGCCACCTGCCCAACTGTGGAGTAAATAGGCTTCAGCTTCTGAATAGTGTGGATGCATCTTTAGATGTTGAGCAATGTATCATTTCTCCTCTTGGAGAAACTTCATCAACAAAGGCAACTGTGGAAGAAGCTTCTATAAAGCCGGCACTATTTTCTCATCTACCACAATTGGATTCCACAGAAACTACCCAGGCTCTCGTACCACACTCATTAAGCCAGATAAAGGTGGCACGAAAAACCTGTATTCCAGAGCAAACATCTCCCATGAGTAACAGACCAACATCAATTCCAACCACGCACGATCAACAAATCATACAGGATGCAAACAGGACATTTGCAAAACTTTACCTTTGCTAGAAAAAGTGACCAAAGTGGAATTTGAGCCTTTCTTGGTAGAGGTGTTGAAAGAGTGTCCGCGTGTTCTGATGGACGACCTTTACAACCTCTTTTATAACGAAAAAACCCCCGAATTGCCCTCACGTTGTGATGACCCCGGCGGGTTGCGGAAAAAGGAACTTCGCTTATGCCATCTCGTTGTGGAGACGTTCCAGAATACCAAATTACCAGAATCTGTCCTGGCTACCGGACTCCAAACCCGTCTTCCTTCTGCTGTGAACTTCCATGAGTTTCTCCGAACCTTTTTGGCGGTGAAAATCCTTTCAGAAACACTTGAACGAGTGGATATATTTGCATCTCCGGGGCAAGAAAGTGTCCCGCGCATCTCCATTTACAAAGTGTACTACATACTTTGCCAGAAACTCATTTCAAAGTACCCCAATGTGTCGGATTCTTTGAGCCTTCAGCAGAATATTATCTTGGGCCACTCCAAATTAGGAAAGCTCTTAAGGTTAGTGTTCCCCGACTTACCTATGAAGAGATTGGGCCGAAGAGGCGAATCCCGGCCACACTACCTTGGTATTAAATGGAATGAGGCCATTGTTGGCGAAGAAATTCTTCGTTTGATAGACCTTGAAGTGCCAGCAATACAAGATACCTTCAATGATTCAAGAAAATATCGAAATACCCTAGTACAAAGACGTAAACTTCGTCTGTGCACAAAAGAAATACGTGAGCAGAAACAGCATCATACAGAAAAGGAAAGCCGAAGTAAAGATGAACAAAAACCCAAACTGGCTGTGGAATCCCACCTGGCTTACCAAAAGCCGGTGTATAGTTTTGTCACTTTCTCTTGCAAGTATCCTTCTTTCGATTGTTCGCCTCGGGTATGGAAAAGCATGCGAAACTCAACATCACAGCAGTCCAAATGGGCAAAGGACACTATGAATCATTCCTCTCTGTTTCTCAAACGTCATCATGTGGATCTAGATCCTCTCATAGAGAATTTCCATCGCGGCATATATTCCGATAACAGCGCCAGTGGGCTTCTGAACACCATGGTCGGAGCTCTCAAAACGTTGGTGGCCTCCTCAGCATGTACAGAAGCCTATATGCATTTATATCTCGCCATTTTGCTCTTGGTATTCCCCGTGATTCTTGCTTCCGACCAAGATGTTACGGTCACTCTCAAGGCCCAGCTACAAGAGTCCATTCAGAACTGTATAGCCAAAATGGATGGCGAACTGTCAAGCTTAGCAAAGGTTGATAAAGATAATCTCAAAACATACACAGGCGTCTTGGGAAAGATGATACGACTCAGTGAGATGACAAATACAAAGGTCCGAGGTATCTCTCCCGAACACGTTCTTGAAGAGATTTCCAAAGACGTGACAGATGCTGGAAGATCGAGCTTGGGTATTAAAAGTACACCCTTGTCATTAGATGGACGGTATCTCCGAGTGGCCATACTTGCCTTTAATGCGTATGGCTTTGACATAAACGAAGGCAACAGAGGAGAAAGGAAATCCACTACTGATGCAGCAATGCTTGCCATTTCCCGCAAGTTCACTCACGCCACGAAGGCCTTCAGTGAGAAAATACAAGACATCCCAATATGGGCAAAATTTAATGGCTTGACGGGCGTGGCCCCCACTATACCCCATCAAATGTTCACTATTGGAGTAGAGATATTCCATGTGACCAGCTTAATGGACGCCACAGTAGCTAAATTACCCATTCCTATGCTCAACATGATGTTGGCCCAGATTTTGAATGAGGTGCAGACATCGAGCTTCGAAGAATTCCGCAACCGTGATTCCGGATTGTCAACGGAAGTTTTTAAGAGTTGGTGGGTATTCTCCATAATGTTTCAAGAGTACTTGGGCATAATGGGCGAGGTAGTAGCTTTAAGTCAGCGGCTAAAATAATTATGCATACATGTTGCCAGACCACAGGTGTTGGGGCACAAGATTTTCTGTATCTATTGTTTTAAAGTTCAAATATAGATGAAATAGTATCTTTGATGACTTCCTGATAAATGAATGGCAGTTCGAGAGTAACTGTTTATAAATTAAAAACCTTTCACTGTTAATGGGCACGAAGAGTTCGCGTGATCTCAGTACTATATGATTCAACTGGTAGCAAACGTATTTATGAACTGGGGCCCCTAACCCCGAACCCTCAAACCCCCGAACCCTCAAACCCCCGAACCCTCAAACACCCGAACCTCGTTCGCCAACTTTCACGTATATTCCCGGGAACATAAATCTATGTTTTTCTTTCCAGGAAAATTTTCTTGCTCCACCAATTTCTTCAGTAAAATTCAACTTCATAGTATGGTACAACGGGGATATGCGTTCAATTACTAAATGGCACTTCGAGGGTGATGTGGTCTTACTGCCCATAAAGCAAATGGGAGATACACATTAAGCCCCGACATGCCACCCGCTAGCAGACAGAAAAGCACACAAGAGTGTATTTGAGCTGCTAATACTTGAATCTTCCAAGGTAAAGTATCCTCATAATAGCTAATCTTGGTCCGGGCATCCACCAGTACAGCTGGGGATGTAGAAGCCATCAATGTAATTTTGAAGCGCGCCGCAGACCAAATTTTCCTGTTCTCAAGAATAAAAGACTTGTGATACTCAAACTAGAAATATTACCCCTATTTATAGAAGCATTCACAGGTGGTATTCCCATCTCTGAATAAACTTGTACAGACTGATCACACGTGAACGAAAATGGAGATTTCGCAGTCCATCTTCAAAACAAAAGTCCCAAATTAACTTTTCTCCAGAAATATTCTTTTCTAACGACAAATTTGGTCGATCTTCAGAAACCAACACTGGTTATGGGTGAATAATAAAAGACACATGACTTTTCGCTAACACAAGAAGCACACAATACGAACAAATGGTCTATGTAAAGTTCCCGGAAGTAGCCAGACAGTTAATAACAGTGACATTGGAAATATTCTGGAAACTTTCAACCATCTACTCCAGTTAACATAACTTTGTGTAAGAATTAAACTGAGGAGGAGTATCCCAGCTTAAGTACTACGAATACTCGCGGCATCGTTATCTCACTTCCGAATGGGGAACGACAAATTTATGTGCACAACCACCAGAATATTATGAATGAAAACTGGACAATCCAAGTCTTTGTAACCAAAAAAGGCCACGTAGGCGTCACAAACCAGCTGTCTCTCTCCACAAAAACCCCCTTTTCCCACTCAACAGCCAGTTTATACCGCGCCACGTGGGTATCCGAGTCCACACTATCTCGGCGTTTCCTGCATTCAGGCCGGCATTGCTCGCTCAGCCAAGATCTGCAACACGTCATTTCCGGCTTTTCGCTCTCACTTACCTTTATCATCAAAAGTTCTCGTTTCTTCAAGGAATCTGCTCGGTTTTTTTTTCGTTGAGTTTGTGTCCATATTCATATTCAGATACACCATGTACGAGAGACCAGAAGGCATCGAGAACGAAAAAATCTGGGTCGACGGGTGCTTCGACTTTGCCCATCACGGTATGTGAACACTTTCAATAAGACGACATACGACCATGCCCGACAAACCTCCGTAAATGTCCCCAATTTCTCCTAATTTCATATATCTTCCGTTGATAAACCATTATACTAACTTGCAGGCCACGCAGGAGCCATGCTCCAGGCCCGTCAGTTGGGTAAGGAACTTGTGGTTGGAGTTCATTCAGACGAAGAGATTCTCCACAATAAAGGCCCCGTAGTGATGAAGCTTGATGAACGCTTAGCCGCCGTCAACGCGTGCAAATGGGTCACAGAGACCGTGGGAGATGCGCCGTACGTGACCGAACCCGAGTTCATGGCCAAATACGGGTGTAAGTACGTCGTGCATGGAGACGACATCACCACCGACGCCAACGGGGAGGATTGCTACAAGGGTGTCAAAGAAAAGGGCATGTTTGTGGTTGTAAAGCGTACGCCCGATATTCTGACCACAGACCTCGTGGCTCGGATGCTTCTAGTGACCAAATCACACCATTTCCCCCTGATTGACGACACAAAGCTGGCCTCAGACCACGTCCTCTTTCAAGACGGACGTTTTGACCGCTTCAAGCTGTACGCGACCGACGTCACGGGCCACAAAGCCAATGCAGGCGTTTACGCATATTGTGCAAAGGGCTCGGAGCCAGGGTTGCATACTATCGTCGAGCCATCGGAGGGAAACAAAGCCAACTTCAACTCGGGCAATAACATATATATAGACGGCGCGTTCGATCTCTTTCACGCGGGCCACATTGCGGCCTTGCGGCTCATGCGCGAGGAAGCCGACAAAACGGGGTCTTCTGTTTTTGTGGGTCTCCACGACGATGATACCGTCAACGAGGCAAAGGGCAAGCACCACCCCATCATGAGCATATATGAGCGGGCGCTTTGCGTATTGCTGTGCCGGTACGTGGACGCTATCATCATTGGTGCGCCTCATAAGCCCACGGTGTCCTTTTTAAAGAACCTTCCGGGTGGCAAAACCGGTAACGCCGATAAAGACACGCTTCCTGTGGTTAAGGTTTTCCATGGCCCCACGCCAGTGGACCACGGCCTTTATGACGAAGTGCCACATATCTTTCACCAGCTTCCTGACCACCGGTACTCCCACGTGACCACAGACACGATTGTCAACCGCGTCATGGGCAACAGGAAGGCGTACGAGGAGCGCCAGGCGAGAAAAGGGTGGAAGTCTGAGACGGAGAAAAAGCTCAAGGCGGCAGAATTGGGTGTTTGAAGAAGCTAGAAAAAAGTTTTCAGGCGGGGTGTTAGGTGATTGGGCCAATCCCTTTTTTTGTTATTTTGGTGGGTTGTTTTGGAGGGTTTGGGGTTTTTACTTTGTTGAGTTTGCGGCGTTCTCCAATGGCAGTTTGACTCGTGTGATTTTGGTGGGATAAAGTCTGACGAAAGCCACTTTGTGCAATAGATTCCACGTCTTGTGGCCAAATGGTCAAAGCCGCGGATATAGAAGAAACGTCAATTCTATACAACCTATGGAATCACGATGGAATACACTCATGAGTCCTTATAATCCATTCAAAAGACGAAATGGCAATATCCATGGAAGATTATGAAAATCATATTCTGAAGGATTATTAGGATGAAACGTTATGAAGCTTTAAACTATGACACCCTGTCGAGCGACAGAACCGTGATCTTCGACGACTTCATCTCATCTTTGTATACCCTATATATCACGACCTTTCGTTTCCGAATACATTAGCCCTCAATTTCATTGCACCAAATTACACCTACCTTAACATCCTCTAAACCTGTCACTTGACATATAGTTCAAATACACTCCATTAATACACACTATGAATTCACATGGCTAAGGCCCCTTGTTCTTGCTGCCACTAGCCGCCATTGGCTCTTGTAGATGAATCTTTTCTTCGCATTTCTCTAGTTTCGCATCTAGAATCTCCTCGTTGGCCGCATGGTTCCAGTTGCAGCTTCCCCACGTCGCACAATCGCCATTTTCATCCATGTATTCATCGCCGGGCTGGCCCCAGTTGAACTTGCCACGCCCGTTCTTACTGACTTTATGAGGATCGGTGTTCCAGTGACCATTGTGTGTGAAGTAACGGGGTTCCGCAGCTTTCTCGTGTACTGTCCATTTCTTAGTTCTGGTCATGTTTTTGATAATCGAACTTTTTTGCTTTCTGTGAAGGAAGATTTATAAATCGCTCTATGGTTGCTTTACAAATGTATGTTTTAGATACTGTGTCCAAATTTTGAAACCCCAAGGATTCGATGTGTTATTTATACCCATGTGGAACCATCGTTGTCTACGGTCCAAGAATCGCCGGTGAATGAATCTCCGGTGACTGAATCCCCCGGTGACTGGCCGGCTAATGGGCGGTGAATGACCTCGAGGTGCCAATGCACCGTGAACGTGCAGGAAAGCACAAAAAATCGACAGATTCATAGCCCGAAAACCAGCAAAAACTAGCAAATAAGCTGATTCTTTTTTAAAATTTGTTCTTTGTCGTCGGGAATTACAGAAATGTGCTTGTGAGGCCGCTTTTCCTGGAACTTCTCAAGATATAGATCATAAACATTTTCTTTACAGACTAGATTCAACCGATCTAAAGATCACGTGGCACACAACTGCGGGGCAATACCGGGGGTAAATACCCGCAGGTAAGTATACCGGGCACAATGGGGGGTCACTTTACCGCCAAAAAAAACATGACTATCCTTAGTTTTTCTACGCGTTGAAAGAAATTCACTTGCGGGGATTTTTGTTTTCAATAAAACAGATTTTTGGGCTGAGTTTAACTTCAAATAAACAGTTGTACATTTTTTAGAACAAGGCGCATTTTTTAACACAAAAAAGACAAAAACCAACAAAATTGCAGTGATGAAAAAAAACGTTTTTCCGGCTTTGTTCAATTTGTCGTTCAAATAATCTTCAAAATTTAAAAATTGAAGACTGAAATTATGCCATGGTCTTGGATATTCGCTAAAACTAAAATATCAACAGTGCAAAAGCCCATTTCCTCATAAGGGAACCCCAATAAAAGTGCGTAGAATATTTCTTTTACTTCTTTTCTATGGTTTGAAGATCTAGGCTTTCTGTCGCTTTTATGAAATGTGCCGGTTATTGCTAGTGTCAGTTCCGGACGATAATTAACTATACCATCTGAGATGTTTTAAATTTGCTACAAATTGCTTTATGTTTATCATAATCAACGTCTATTAGGACACGCGCTATATAAATTCTTTGCATATCATAACTATTCATTTTTGCAACCATACTTAATACGACCGTCTGTGAAAATTTCACCACCTGTTAAGAAATCAACACTTGCACTGTGTACACAGGCATGGGGAACATTTACATGCGGAGCATGAGCAATTTTCACAAATGCAAGAGGATCCTTTGGTGCACTGGCACACGGGTTTGGTAGAAGCAGAACATGCACACATTATAAGTAATTCTTGTTTTGACTAGGAGGATTTATTGTTTTGAGTCAATTGGATATCCCAAAATTGTTTGTTTTGTAATGATAAAACATATACTGGAGTTTGATGGCACTCCCGTGTTTAAGTACTTTTTGACCTGAGGCATTTGTGCTAGCGTTTCGAGCTCGAGGCATTTGTGCTATTAGAGATATTTGTGCCTGATGCGCACATTTTGCTGCCAGGCCAAGGATTTTTTATATACAATACTATGGACTGCAGGCAGTGTGGTTCTTTAGCCGATCGTTCTTTAGTCATGGGTGACTTGTCACGTGGGCCGGCCCAGTTCTTGATGAAACCCCATAAAGAATTTTACTCTGGCTAGTAATGATCGGCATATATCTCGAAAAAGAGGAAATTAGTAGAATACAGTTGCAAAAATTCAATTAAATGTACGGACGGTATTTTATTAATGACTATTTTTTTTGTGCCAAGAACCTAGTTCAGGTGTGAAATTTGAAGATTTTCTTGGTGCGTGGTTTGTGCGGGCACCGAGAAGCAAAGAAGATTATAGAAGGGATCTGTGGCCATGTGCGTTTCGCCAGACTGAAGTATTTCACGGAGTTTAAGGCAAGTTCATATTTCCCTCCACAAGCCAGACACAAATTTTCGAAAAGCGGGGAAGCGATTTGGTGCACAAAAAGAAAATTGTATAAATAGCAGAACCCCGTGCTTTTTTTTTTTTTTTCCCTACTTATTTTTACAGGAACCCCAAAGTCGGTCACTCGACGCTAATATGTTGACAGCACTGGAAAAACACATTTTCCATGGTGATTTAGCCTCCAATGACAAGTAGCACATTTTCAAAGAAATACCAAAGAAAAGAAAGAAAAAAAAACAGGCCAGATGAGAAATTGGCCAATGGAACGAGGTCCCTTAAACAAAGGCAGTGTGTAAATGAAGATGTGTACCCGCGCGGATTTGCAGCCAATCGCCCCTTCTCGAATTTTTTTGTGGATTATAAAGTCAGCCTCAACCCATTTTGCGAAACAGTTACTTTCATGATATAGATGCGTTTATATGTTGATGAGAAATATTTACATCTTGTGAACCACCCGAAATACAACTGGCTGATTCTCAGCACAACGGGCTAGGTCTTTGTGAACTCGGGGCATGATACTTTTTTTGGGTGTTTATTTTGAGTTCTTTATATTTTGAGTGGTATCACGCTGAAACAAAACAACAGTTTACCAACTACTTTGTTGAAGTTTAAGTATGTTAAAAAGAGACATGCACCAATGACTGTCTTTCATAGCAGAGAATACGGAAAAAGAATTACACCAGCCAAACCCCAGACGCAAAGAAATTTGAGGGAATCAGTGGTACCATTGAACATCTTTGGGCGACCTTCTTAGGCATTCTTGGACATCTTTGGGTACCCTTGGACATGGAAAAAGTCTCGTTGAAGTCTTTCATTCATCAGCTAGCGCACAAACATGTGTCATGTGTAGCAAAAATCACCATTATTGCCTCATACTATAGCTAGACACAAGCTAGTATTTCTTTGAAATAATACTAAAACAAGCAATCCCAAAAACAAAAAAAAAATCACACCGAAATATTACACGCTCTTCGATTTCCGCACAATTTCCAACACGAGGTCACGTTCATGACACACTTATCGCGTTGTCGATGCTCATCCCAGTATGCTTCGGTCACGTGCGTAGACTCGTGCTCTTGCCACCTACGGGGACAATCACCAAGTTGCAATTAGCACAGTATTTTAACTTATGTGGATGTGGATTATTCTTTATCAAGTTTGCCTGGCGCATTTCTGGATCATCCATTGATATATTTAACCAAGCAAAAAAAATTGAAACAGAAGAAAAACACCCAACGCCCTATCTCCTTCCAGACATACAACATGGATGAATACGATCTCCGCTCGGAAGAGCTCGACACGATCAAGGCAATTTACGAGGATTTATCCATCATTGATACAAGCACTCAGTCGGGGACTGTCCTTGTGCCAATAGTGCTCGATGGTGAGATTTCTGTGCGGCTCGAAGTCGCTGATCCCAAAGTCAGCTTATCCACAAAGGTGGCCTTTCTTCCGCCTGTCTCCTTCACTTTCGTGCTCCCAGAAAAGTATCCATACGAAGCTCCACCAGATATAGAAATCCAGAGTGTTGTTCTAGCAGCTGACACCGTGAGCCAAATAGGTGCAGATTTGGCGCAGATGTGGTATGAAATGAAAGACCAGGTCCTTTTTTCTATGATCGATTTTATCCAGCAAAAGACTCACGAATACGCGGATGAAATACTGGATAAAACCATTTTCTGCAACAAACAAGAACTTTATGAGAAACTACGTGCATATGACCAAGAAAAACGTCTTGATTCTTTCAACGGCTCCACATTTAATTGTGAGATCTGCCAACGCGACCTCAAAGGCGATAAATGCGTCAAATTTTCCGATTGCAACCATGTATTTTGCCGTGTATGTCTTCGGGACTTCTTCGTATCGCTAATAGACAGTGGAGATGTGGAAAAGGTGCATTGTCCCGATTTTCAATGTGGAAAAGATGTTCTCCAAGTCCGGGAGAAGTACCTCCGACTCGATTTTCTTGGAGGCGATAATTTTGACTTCGAGGAATTCAAGCATAAAATCATGACTCCACCAATCAAGCCAGATGTGGTCCATGGAATCTTGGGCACGGATGCAGAAGGCACAGCACTCTACGAGAAGTACTCCACCATATATACCGACCACCAGCATGCGCTCATCGCAAAATTGTTCCCCATGCGTTTGGTGTCGTGTCCCCGGCCACACTGCAGTTCAATGATCTTCCGTGAAAATACCCAGGACCGTCTCGTAGTCTGCCGTCAGTGTGGATATGCTTTCTGCAATACTTGCCGAAAATCCTTCCACAGTTCAAGCATAGATTGCTCGCGCAAAAGGGACGATACAATTTACCATGGAATTGCTGTCGAGGATATCGAGTTGTGGATTGCTGAGGGCAAGAGTACCCCGGCGGGAAACGAGCTCCGATGTCGGTATGGCCACGAGCTTTTACGGAAAGTGGCAGATGAGTACACTATGGACCAGATGTTCAACGAGATGCTCCGAGAGGAATCACATGAGTTCAGCAAGTGTCCCACATGTGACATTGTGATTCAACGTCTGGAAGGATGTAACAAGATGCGGTGTTCCCATTGTTACACGTTCTTCTGTCATTTGTGTAGTACATTCTTGGACCAGGATCATCCATACGACCACTTCAAAGACCGAGCAAGTCCTTGCTATAACAGGTTATTCCAAGGTATGCCAGGAACCGAAGATTTGAACTAAATGAATGTTCAATCTTAAGCTATGTGGAGAGTCCAATACAGTACTATTTTGGCGATACATGGCTTTTCATCCACAGTTCGGGACCCGTGAATGCATACTGGTAGGTCGTCTTATATTCCTACAGTTGAGCGTGAGAAATAAGGTCAATGGTTACTAAACTTGTCCTTGCCTCTTCTGAATATTGGGTGATATCACCTGGCCAGTTCCATCGAGTTGGACAGTTTTGAGGCATTTTCTTCAAGCATTGGTCAATAATTCAAGGCCGAAATAACTCTGAATTCCAAATGATTTAACCTCTTAAAATTTAACACGTCTTCTCTTGCAAGACGTTGAATAAGTTCTACAGCGTTCCTTAAGGGCATTATATTGGGAAATCTCGTACCCGAAAGCAAAAACGAAATACTTACTTCACTGGAATACGCCGTCCTTACAAGAATAACCGCCACTAATGGAATTCACCAAGCGGACGCTTTAGCCCTTTCCCACATATAATTTGGCCATCCCACACACTTTTTGCATTTTACCTATTCAGGGTAGGTGTGAACTACGAATCAAACAATGGGCGACCTTTTCCGTTTCAAAAAAAAAAAAATTAGAAAAAAATGCCACCGATATTCCCATTTAAGAAGAAAGGAGCGGGAAAAAAATTCTCTTCAAGTGTCCTTGTATCTCAAATGGAGGGGAAAAAATAACAGATCCCATAATGGGCTGCTGAAGTACTTAAATCAGAGCCCAGAAAAAAAAACCCACCCCAGTCTCTTGAAGGGTTCCAATATCGAACGTAAACATTGAGTCATCGAGACAAAAAAGCGGTATCCAATGATCTTTATTTGGTAGGTGCGGTATGTGTTGTTTTCCGTTGAAATTCACTTGTTTATCTGCCGTGAAAGTTACCCCAGGGCGTGGTAATATCTTTGCGTGGTTCAAATGTATTCAATGTTCGGCAATTCTCATTGTTTTCGTCCGTTATGTGACATTAAGGACTGATTCTAACAATGGGGATTTCTCTTTATCCCAAAGAAGAAAAATACCCACACCCAAAATGAAACATGGGGAAATATATCTTTTCCAGACTATGGACCAGGAAATATTGATTTTGGTGATAAATCTCAGGTCGGTAGTGATAAACTACCTAAGGCGCTCCAGTTGACTATCTCCCAGCGCTTTTTCTCGCCATAAAAAGGAAAGAAAATATCCCGTTATGAGACCAGAAGTTTTGATTGCCACAACTTTTCTTTCTTCGGTGGCCTTGGCTATCCCCACAAATCCCAATATTGGGGAACTGCGCTTGCGCTTGCATTCAGTCAAGCCTTCCAAAACTTTTGAGGGTGTCACCCTTGCTCCGAGCATTCTTAAGAATAGCTTGGATGTACGTGGCAATGCAGATGATCAGCTTAGGGCGTTTGAAAACAAGGTATGGAAAACCTATGGAGCTACGAGTCACGGATTTGATTCGGGTAGGTTCATTCATGATGAGCGCACCCTCGAAAAGGAGCTTGCAAAAATCATCACCGATATCAAGCAAATGAAAAGTCCAGACTCGGACATTCAGTCGAGGCTTGATTTTGTTATTCACAAGTTTCAACTCATGAAAAAGTTCTCCCTCTTGGAAAGAACTGGTAAACTTACACCGCCTCTCCGCAGCGTGATGTTAAACAGGCTTTATATATACTCGTTGTTTAATTCTTCCGGTAAGGCGGATCTCATTGGCAGCAACTACAAACAAAAGATCACGGATTACTTGCACATGATTCGTTTTTGGAAGTCGAGTACATATTCTGAGGCTCAATTTGCGGACGGCTCAAGTATGGAATTTAATAAGCAGCTTGATCTTCTAGAAAAAGCCGTCCATGCTTTGGTGAAATATGCCCCACGAATTAAACAGCCCTAGGGGCCCATCTTGATGGTGTGTTGGTCAGAGTGATTGTTGTATATAAAGTTGACTGCAAGCCGCTCGAGCGTTGGTTCCGGAGGTCGAAACCTTGGCAAATCAGCCAAATCAGCCAGAGGGTTTTTTAACGAAAATCAAAAGGTCTATCTTCACCAGAAAATGTGCCGAAATTAGAATAATTATGCACATACAAGTAACTTAACTGGATAAAAATACTAAACACCACATATGCAGCCGCGGCGCCTTGTGGGCTCCGGTGCCTTGAGCGTTGAACCTCCCTTTCCTAATATCATCATCCACTTCGGGAGCTTCCTCATATACAATCCACAGTTGAGAAATCACTCAAACACTTTCAAAATCAGCTATACAAATCATCCGATTTTCCGGGACTATTCTTCACACTGTCATCATCAAACATTATTCGCAACACTCCCTCCAGCATATCCCCCCGGACCCCGGTGCGAAAAACCCATCATCCCTAAGATTATTGCACCAAACTGCCTGGTGCGACATTGCGTGGCCCGGCATGGCCCTAATTTTCCAGCCTCATCTTCACCTGATACTCTACATTCACCTTTTCCACACCCACGCTTCTCAATATACCGCCGAAGCTCGCCGCCATGAGACTCAGAATCGCTTGTCTTCAGTTCGACCCGCTTTTGGGCCGCGTGGACGCCAACTTGGCCAAAATCTCGCGCATGATGGCGCGGTTCAACCGTGAAATCGACCTCTTGGTTCTTCCTGAGCTTGCCGTCACAGGGTACAACTTTAAATCCAAAAGCGATATCGAACCTTTTCTCGAGAAATCGGGCGATGGCGTGTCGTTCCGTCTAGCCCGCGAGCTCTCTCGTAAATATAAATGCACCACTGTTATTGGGTACCCGGAGAAAGCTGGCCCCATCACCTATAACTCTGCGTTGGTGGTGGATGCACAGGGAAAGCTCATCACCAACTACCGCAAGTCACACCTTTACGAAACGGATGAAACGTGGGGGTGTTCCGAGAACCCTGAGCGGGATTTCCCACCGTTACAGCTTCTGTGGCCGAAAAAGGCCCAAGATTCTGCGGGGTCTGTCACTGCCTCGGTCACTGCTAATATCGGCATATGCATGGACATGAACCCGTACCAATTCAAGGCTGACTTCAACGAGTTTGAGTTCTCGATGAACTGCTGGAAAAACGACGCGTCCTTGATCATTGTCCCCACGGCCTGGCTCTCGTCGGAGTCGCCTTCGATCCAGGACGATTTGTCTGCAGCCGAAAAGGCCAAAAAGGCACTTTTCTTCCAAAACCAGAGCTCACGAGCACGTGGGATTCCCCTAACAAGACTTCCCAATCTCTCGTAGACTACTGGATTGTAAGGCTCTTTCCTTTTTTGTCCCACCCATATAACGGGCTTCCAAGAAAAACACATCGCACCACCGCGGTCATATGTAACCGGGTGGGAATTGAAGATCAAGTTTTGTATGGAGGATCTTCGTGCATCATGCAATTTGATCCCTTTGGTGGCGAAAGCGATGCAATTGACGCGTCTAATCCTAGTGTGAATGTTTTGGCTACTGCAGGATGGGCCTCTGAGGAGATCATCTATCAGGAAGTTGAATTATAGACAGGAAGGGGTTTTTGATCCCGTTTGATTTTAAAAGAATCGGGGCTTTAAAAGACAAACTTTGATACCTTTCTAGGGTTTTTTTGCGAGTAATGTGGCGCTATGTATTTACTTATTTGCCTGGGGTAAGTGTGCCAACCAGCATGGCTTACTTCGAGGAGATCTCACTGCTTCTTTTTTTCGGGTGTCAGAGTCTTTTTTCCATCCTCTTTAAGTGAAGATTCTTTTGCTTTATGTGTGTTTCAAGTGGTCATTCTGAGACGTCTGGAAACAGTTGTCCCACATTCTACCCGTTAACAACAACAACAACAACAACAACAACAACAACAACTCGTCCGTCTGGACTTTTCAGGCTAGCATCAATAGTGAAATGTGAAAAGAGGTTCACTTTTTACCCCTGGTGGCTTGCTCTTGCGGCTCTTGCAGTCTTACCAAAGAATAAATAGACTAAAACATTAAGGACATTATGCAGCAGGTACACATGAAATCAGGGTTCTAATTTTGGAGAGCTGAAACTCAGGAAAATTCCTACACCTATGCCACTAGATTTCAATACATAATTTACGACTAATGTTTGTTCTTTCATCTACCCTATGCTTATGGACATTATCGCTCAAAAAATAGCGACGAAAACACAGAAAGGTTTGAAAGTTAAATATGTTAGTCAGCCAAATCATGGTGGTATAGGAATAGGGATTTTTGCTGCCAAATTTTCATGGCCAGGCATAAAAATGCCTGCTTCCTGGATGGTTTTCACCGTGTGTATTCGTACTTGACAAGAGGGTAACTAATTCATTTTTTAATGTTGAAAAGGGCTTAAGATATACTGGTTCTCTTCCAGAAATGATTAAGTGGCTGAAACCGGACGTGCTAATAGATGGGCATTACCTTGCCAGAATGGTGATACATCCCCACTTTTCCTCTGACCACACTTTTCCTCTGATCTCATACACTTTTCTATACACTAACTATCCAATATAATGATGTACAAGATTTAAAGAAAAATAAAAGATATCCCAACAAAACTCCAATGGAATTCATTCAAAGTGAAATTATTCAAACATCTAGAATGATTTATATGCACCATACTGTCAAAATGGAAACCTTACTCTAAAATATTTCTTGGCTGTTTTTCTTCATTGTAGATACATATAAAAGACGAGTTGAACTACTTTTTTCTCTATGCAAAACAAATGTATCCATTATCCAGCATCATAGGTTAGATAACCCTGCATACATTGGAGATCTTATCATAATGTCGTCATACATGTCGCCGCGTAGTTTTCTATTGCATCTCCGATATATACTCAAGAATATTAGCCTTACCGAAAGGTTCAATTAACAAATATACTTTTTCTGCCTCTATACCGCATAAGGTATTTCAGTCTCAATCCCGCATACAACCCACCAAACACACATATGTATCAAACCTTGCAACTGTGGCTGACGGGGCAGTGCGGCTCGTACCCAGATAATGCAACGCCGTGCGACTCACGTCCGCATATGTAGGGGCCCAGTCGTATCTCCACGTTGCAATGTCGCGGACCTTCATAAACTTTTCACTTTTGTCAAGTTATCTGTTTGCTCTTGTTGTGACAGGGACAGCCTTGATACAGCCATTGTCACCATGAGCAGCGAGGGCGTTTCCCAGCTCGACACGCTATCCTTAGTGTCAGAACGCGAAGACCCAC
The DNA here is from genome assembly GCA_005406065.1 of Metschnikowia sp. JCM 33374. NCBI lineage: Eukaryota > Fungi > Ascomycota > Pichiomycetes > Serinales > Metschnikowiaceae > Metschnikowia > Metschnikowia sp. JCM 33374. The sequence goes on from BIMT01000057.1 coordinate 21,070, forward strand.
CATCATATCTGAGCCTGCCAATTGAACTTCAAACCCACGAATTCGTTATCCGAGATTCTAGTGGGAAACTCAAGGCTTTCCCCTCAGAAAAGTCCATGCACATATATGAGTTCTCCAAAAGGCACTCTCATCTACAGAGACATGACCCATTGTTCATAAAGGCAAAGGGGTACCAGAACATGTCGGTGGGGTTGCCGTTATTGATCAGCCACCGACGGTCGAGATTAGGCCTGGGGGAATATGTCTACCTGAAGTTCTTCGAGTGTAAGCCGACACCTAATGATGGGGACAAACTATATGATAAGGGCGATGATCGACAAATCGGCCATGTTCTCCTCAAGGAGTTTGTGGGGTACCACCGGTATATAATCCGACTCAAGGACACGGAGGTGGTGGTTTTTGTGCACAAACGACTCCCCATTGCCGACTTTAAAATCGGAAACGAGCGTTTCCGCTTCGTCAAGGCGTATAAGGAGCCCGAGGGGCCCATTCCAAGAACGCCCTTCTTCTACCAAATGTACCTCTTGGCCCCTCACCAACCAAGCCTTATCGATAACTTGGACTCATGTCTAAGGGTGCAAACCAACAACCCGCTTTTAGGATTGCTGGCACGCAACATTTTCCGCGGGTCCACGCCTCAGCCTGAGCTAGACGACTTTGTTTCCCCGTACCTGTATGGCTCATTAGAAGCGTGTCGTCACGGAGGTCGTTTCAGTCGCAACAAGAAGTGTGCCACTGTGAAATTGAACGCGTGCATCTCAGGCAACCCCCATTCGAACAAAGACGTGGAATTCACCTCGCTTATTTTTGTGGCGGTGAGTCTTGTTCTCCAGCACCATGAAATGGACATTCAACAGAAACGCGCCACCGAAACCAGCAGTTTGACCAATACCCTGGTGGTGAGGGGCAACTTGGGGGTGGCCAGTAGCTTTGCTGTGTCAAACACCTGGGTACTGACAGATAACTGTGGTGGCATGGGAGCACTGGGTCTGTTTTAGGTTGGGCCGTATGAACATGGGGGAGGTAAGTCTCACGAGGATGTTTTTTGGGTGGTTTTGGTGCATAAATATACATGGACGTGAAGTTTTCAGGCTGCGAGCCCCCAGGAGGGGCTTTCATGGGCCAACAAAAGAAACCATCGGCTTTTGATGTATTAACAAGTCTCGGGAACAGCTGGTTCAAGCCAAAGCACAATCCAGGTAAGATTTTCCCTTGGATATTGGTACTGTCGGCATCGCTAAATGAGATAAAATAAAGGGAGTGGTATACAAGAGTACTGCATTTTTCTAATGAAAATTATCTCAAGAAAGGTCCATGAAAAGAGGTTCAAAATGTACATAGGGACAGTTCTCGCGGTGTGAATAACAAAATTTGCTTCATCTGCAGTGTTTGGGATATTTTTAGACTCTTGACCCCGCCCTGACCGAGAAGTTTGCGTTGGTCAAACGACCAGTAATGAATTCTCGCATTTTTCATGAGGGGTACACATACCAGACATCATAATAGAGAAATATCCATGGTTTGCTCTTTTATAAGTAGTACGAGAATATACGAGTATCTTTCCACCAGCTCATACAAGTCTACACGAATATCTTGCCCAGAAAAACGGTGCTCTACTGTGGAAACTTGCCAAATACCAGTAGTGCACCGAGAGAGTAAAGCCTGCTCCTACGCTTTAGGATATTCGCTTATTTCACTGATTTACCGTTCAACTGCTCAATTTGGGATATTTATAATGTCGGTATACCTTCCCTTATGATCCCTCCCTATGCCAACACCATGGAGTATAAGGACAGTGTATATCTTAGCACGAGCATGGCTTTTACGCAACTAATCATTGCCAATCAGCATAAACATGCAGAGCACTACATCTAGCAACACCTTATATATGAAAATCACCAGTGCTACCCAAAACCCAGGGCCTTTATCTCCGCTTGATTGCCAGGTGATCAGATACTCGTCAGGCTTCAAGTGGCTGGCTCTTTACGGTTGAAAGGCCCGAGCTTCCTCTATATTCCTTTGCTCCGTAACCATTTCTCTATAATAACCATTTCTCTATACTCCTTTTCATTATGTTTCCGTGGTTTATCCATTCACTTGAGCCACATTGATGTTGTCCCAAAAGAGTCACCCAGCTATGCAAACCTTGCTCTCTGTCAGACTGCATCCTGTGTTGTGTTCAAAGTCCTATCCTCGGGTTGCGATTACGTCATTCCTGTATTGTACTGAGTGATTATTTGTGGCATCAAGATATTGGAGATCCTTGAACAGTTACTTTGGTCGTCGGCGTTCACCATCACCGGATATGGTCGGATCTGGGTCGGATCTGGGTCTAGATCTCCCGGATATTCGCACCTTAACAGACTCCGCCCCGCCGTGTCTTGAGAGGAGGCTTGCTACTTGCGTCGCGCATGCGGCTGGCCTCCACCCCACTTCTCCCCCAATCGCCTCGTATATTACTGCGCGAGAGCACGTCAAAAGCTTTGTTGCTATTTTTTATTTGTTTTCTTTTCATTTCCACTTTCATCTCCACCCTCATCTCTATTTCCATTTGCTTTATCGCATCCAAATACCTCCTCAGCAAGCCTTTCAAAATGACCGCAGACAAGCCCTCTGAAAAGGAAAAGCTCGCTCTTTTTCAGCAAAAAAAACAGTACCTGGAAACAGAAGATACTCCACCTAGCTACCTGGACATACAACCTCCCCTCCAAATACAGGAATTCGTCTTCCGCTTTGCTGGTGACAGGTTCAAAGCTTTTCCCTCGGAGAAGTCTATGGAGATATATGAGGATGCCAAAAAGCTATCCCGGTCAAGAAAACACACCGCACAATTCTTTCAGGCCAAAGAATACCAGAACCAATCTATAGGCTTGCCCTTGTTGGTGGCACAGCATCTGTCGTCCATGGGATTGGGGGAAACCGATTATCTTACCTTATTTGACTGTAAACTGAAGCCAGAACAACCAAATAAGCTATACAGCAAGAAAGATGATCAAAAGGTTGCACGCGTCCACATGCAAAGCTTCCTTGGGTATCGCCGGTTTAGGATCCAATTTGCCGAGGTGAATTTCCTTGTTTTCTCGCACTTAAGGCACCCAATTGTCGACTTTAACATCGGAAATGAACGCTTCCGTTTTGTCAAGTTGTTGAATCGCTCCGAAGGCTTGTCTTCAAGTGTGCCTTTTCTCTATAAGATTTATCTCTTAGACTCACACCAGCCAAGTCTCGTTGATAACTTAAACTCCGACCTCACCATCAACAAAACAAACCCGCTTCTAGGCAGCCGGACGCGCAACTTTTTCGGCAGAACCCCCCGCCCGTCCGAGCAGGCCTCATACGCGTCTTCGTTCGAGTATGGCACTTTAGAAGGTATTTCCGGGGGTCTTTTCAGCAAAGTCAAAAAATGCGCCACGTTGCGCTTGCACAATCCAGTATCGGGGTGTCACGATGCAAACGACAGTGTGGATTTCAAGGCGGGGGTTTTTGTGGCGGTGAGTCTCGTTCTCCAGACCCAAGACATGCAACGAGACAGAGCAAACGCAATCAACACAATGAACACAGTCAACACAACCAACGCCATCCTTATGGCAAATAATAATGGTGCAATGATGAACATGAACATGGGTGCTTTTTAGCTCTGGCTCGATAAGAGGGGAATATTGCCAGGATATAACTAGCCATCACCCCCATGATAACTGGTTTAGTCCGGACACGCTCTGAGTGTATTAATTGTTGAGTGGTGGACATTCAATGAGAAAGAAGAATGCATTAGTCGGAACTCTGGGCCAGAAATATAATCTGGCTAAAGTCATCTGCAGTCTTTCCAGGTTAATTCCATGTGCACCCTTTTGATAGTCATATTATGACTGTTTTCTTTCCTTTGAAAACAGCTCATTCTCAAACATAGTCGCTGTTTCGCTAGCAATCAATTACTTCAAGCTTTCCCTTGGTCCATACATATCTGATAATGCACTATCAAGAAGATCACGTTACCCAGGTGGAGTAACTTGGCAGCTTCTCACATATCATATAGTGTCCTTGAGCTGTGTGGGCTCCTGGACTCCAAGAAGATCCTTCAAAGACTTGCCATCTTAGGCTATTTGAACATTTCCTGCGGTGAGTCAAAAGCAGAATCACAGGCAGGGAATGGAATGGTTTTTGAAAATCTTCCTTTGCTCTATTTGGTGCCTTCTCTGAAAGCCAGCTGTTTTATCAGTTTCCGTGCTATTTTTGTGAGTGCAAAGCATCTTCGGTAATAACCCAAATGCACATAGCACGAACATTGGCTATTCCTAAAGCAAGAGACGTGTTCAGAGAGACAAGCACTATCGTTGGACTGCGCACTTGGAAGGGGATAAGAGATAATGATAATGAGGCCACTTCTGAGAATAGTCAAATCCAGAAGACAATAAAGCAAATGGAGTCGGTCTCAAGTGTGACATATTCCATATATTGATCAGGCATCGTTTGTTGCTAATTTAAACGAACCCCATCGATTTAACGAGCCCCATCGATTTGGATACAACTCGGGCTTTTCATCGCCACCACTGATTTGAGGCCGATGTATGACCTGCCACTGTAACCAATAGGAGTCTACATATGATGGAAAATATTGCCGGAACAGTATGCACAAGGCATGGAAATGTGAAATACAGCTGTGGGTAAAATACGCGTAAATTGCATCATGAGTATTTCTTGTACCGGTTCAGGGTCACGTGCTTTATGTGATGGACATACATACATTGTTCTTCCAAACTACATAAAATTCATTTACCGATGTTTTATATTTTTGTAGAGCATGTCCAGAACATGTTATTTTCCAGCTGAAACGTCGATTTCTTTCCACTTCACAATTATTTTCCTTCTAAGTCCACAATTATTTGCGGTTCGCGTTGGTTGCAATTCCCAATTTCCCAACCTTCAATTTCCCAATTCTTTTTGGCACGTTTCGACTAAAATACCATAGCCGGACGGTTCGGAGGGAATCTGGGCCATTAAAAACAAAAGCAAAACCCCAAAAATTCCCTGGTCACTTCTCTTATCGGGAAACCCGGTCATATTCGCCATAGTAAATACCGTTGACCATGACCACTTTTTCCTGCCGCTTTCTAGATATCTTCAAAGGGTTTCCAATGGGTCTACTATATCTTATCACTTTCCGTCGACAGAATCATATTTCTTCCCGAACCGACTCATTTATCTTTGGTTCCTTTTGCAATTCCACCGGGCGGCTGAGTCGTATGTTTACGAGGCGTGAGATCGGCGGACCTCGGCTGTGCGGCTATTTCGGCTGTGCGGCTATTTCGGCTGTGCGGCTATTTCGGCTGTGCGCCGCGTCCGCATATGCGGCTCGTATATAACGAAGCATGAAAGGCTTAGCTTTTGCTTTGCCTTTCTTGCCTGGATATTTGCACTTCGTTAGATTCCCTATACTACCATCACATCGGAAAATGCCCATAGACCGTCCCCCTGAGCTAGAGGAACCTTCTTTCCCTGAGCCAGATGCCGAAACCTTACCGCCCCACCAGGAAATGGAGCTTCCGCCAAGCTACCTGACCATAAGTCCCCAACTCCAGAAACAGGACTTTGTCTTGAGATATTCAGAAGGAAAACTCGAGGCTTTTCCGTCGGAGAGGTCGATGATGACATATGAGTATGCCAAAAAACATGCTAGGCTTGGCAAAAACCACCCGTACTTCATCCGGGCAAAAACATTCCAGAGCCAGTCTGTTGGCTTGCCCTTACTAATTGCAGAACGGTGCAAAAGCTTGGGATTCGGTGAACAGCCGTACCTCGATCTATTTACGTGTAAGCCGATACCAATGGCGTCAGATAAAGTGTTTGTCAAGGGAGATGAGCGAAAACTGGCCCAGGTTCTTGTGAAAACGTTCCTGACTTACCGCCGGTACACCATCCAACTCAAGAGTAAGAAAATCGTCGTTTTCGCCCACTTGAACCTGCCCATTGTGGACTTGCAAATCGACCGCCAACGCTTTCGCTTTATCAAGACGTTGGAAATGGCAGACACGTCCCATCGATATCTACAGCACCTGTATAAGATCTATCTCTTGGACCCACTTCAGCCAAGTCTCACTGATAACATAGACTCGTCACTGGAGGTGCACGAAAACAACCCGCTTCTAGGAAACAAGAAGAAAGGCCGTTTGGATGAACCCCCTGAGGTGGATGAACAACCCACATACCATTCCCCCTACGAATACGGCTGTTTGAAGTTCAGTCCGTTGGGCTTGAACAGGAGATGTGCTACGTTGCTGTTGTACAGTCAAGCTGCGCAAAACTTCGATTCCAACAACTCGGTTGATTTCACCTCGTTCACGTTTGTGGCCGTGAGTCTTATCCTTCAGACCCTTGAAGAGGATGCCCTAGGTTGAAGACTGCTTCTGGAAGGGGGTGCGGTGTGATTCGTAAATCTCCACCGGGATAAATGGGGCGCGTTCGAACTTTGTATATGACAGAATCTTGGGTTTCGTTTCCGGACGTGTGCCCAAGAAGGGTTCCTACCGTGTATTATTAATTTTTTTCTGCTCGATACATTTATTGTGGGACGGCACTTTTTGGCATAAACCAACCCTACCTAAACCGATATAATTCTATAGAAATACCCTATGACCAGGCCCCAAATGTATTCCTGGTGTCTAATAATGGATTAACATGTATCTGAAAAGAATGGGGGAGGTAAACCATTGTTTTTTTTTTTTTTTTTTGATTGTGGATTTTTGAGGGCTGGCTGGTTTGCAAGACTTGTCGAATGTGGTTATCGGCATGGAAGGGAGACTTGTAATTACTTAATTTTCACAACTGCCTCTTTTGAAAACTTGCTTTTTGTTTCGCAGTCAGTGTGCCGCCTTTAAGGTGTGGCCCCGTTCTTTTTTTTTTGGCAGAGCCTTTTTCTTGATGTGGAGCGACTCAAGAAAAAGACCCATTTTGATGCATCAAGTGCTTCATAAACCCCAGCAAAAATCGACCCTAGCAAGACTTCCGTACATGAATATGACTCCTTCCTTTCCGTGCTAAGGGAAAGAACCTGGAGCCAGAGAATCTCAAACACATGCCTATTTCGAGAAGCACAGGGAGGAGAAAAGAATGCAACCCGACCGAGGCCCTTTTGAGCACCGTCTTTTTGTTGAATGGCCCCAAGCGAAACACGTGTCTAGGCGCCGCGACTTTTCAGACACCGTGGTTCCCATTCGAAGACGGGCAGGTTGAAGAGAGATCAAAAGGCTGGGTTTGAGAGTCGAAGTGCCCATCTTTAGTCCTCCTGCTGGCCACCAATGGGTGCTTTGAAGCACAATCAACCGGTTGATTGGATGTAGGGTGGAAGGAAACCATAAATACGAGTCAAGGACGTTCTGAGTTTAGGAATCTTCCAAAGACGAGTTTCGGGCAACTTATTTGGGGTGAGAGGACACTTATAAAGGCAAAGAGTTTTAAAGATGGAACAGTCAAGGACGATGAACGGTTGAGCGGCTTGGGCATCATCAAAGTGAATAAAATGACCCAATGTGACCAGAACTATCTAGGTGATGATGTTGCATTCAACGAATTTGATCCTTCTTTAATGTTCGACAACCTTTATGTGCGGAAAATGATCGATCTCAGACGCTACACTAAAGAAAGGAAACTAGGCAGTGTTCGCGAGGTTGGCTCCATGGTATCTACTTCAACGCGTAATGGTGATGGAACATATAACATGAATGGGTTACCTGTATTCAAATACGGCTCCACGACCAAGTTTACTAAAGGCAACTTGAATGGCATCAAACTCGTTTACTGGATGGATGGCGCAATACATTCCTCTGAATTTGTTGTTAATTCGACAGAAAACATTCCAAGCATGTCAAGCTGGCACCCAATCCATCCAAGGAGTCACCAATCAAGTTCGGGGCTGCTCGTGAGTTGAACATCAATTTGTCCTAGCAAGAATTTGAAAAACACGCCCTTCGGGTATGTCATATTGAGGCAGCTTACAAGGCCCTCGGATATGAAAAACTCTTCTGGGATTCAGAGTCAAAGTCCTTGGACAAGAAAATCTCCCAGCTCAATGAAGTTGCTATATGCCCTGCAATAGGCCTTGGACTGATCACTCAAATTGTAAATTCAAAGCAGAATTGCACATTCGCGTTCACATATTCATGGAGAACACTACCAGTGATGGTTGCGGAAAATACACGATTCAATTTGGGCAAGTCGCCATAAGAATCGATGATTTGCGGGTATTCTTTAAGTATTCTCAGTCCTCAGTGGCCAATTTGGTGCTTTAAAGCTACTCGGGTAGAGCGCCTAACAAAGCAGCCCAGGCATTTCTTCCTCGGGGCTTTTAATCCACGTCTTAATTGCATCGACACACTTAGTTGTTACTACGGTTGCGTGCCTAGTTCAACTCTTCGATCTGCATCTCCTCCTCGGTCAACCCCGGCCTCTTAGCATTATCAGAAACAGGGTTCAGCTCCCTCTTTGGCTTTAGCTCCCTCTTTGGCTTTAGCTCCCTCTTTGGCTTTAGCTCCCTCTTTGGCTTTAGCTCCCTCTTTGGCTTTAGCTCCCTCTTTGGCTTTACCACCCCCTTTGGCTTTACCCTCTTTGGGGTGTAATACATGGCCAACACCAACGTCTTTCAAAGTAAACAATTCCAACGCAATATGAGGGCGTTTATTCGTGGAGTACTGCGCAGGTAAAGGCCTTATTGGTTTCATGAATACGCGGTTGAACAATCGGCTCACCGGGCCCGAGATTCTTTCCATAATGGGTCAGATCACCCCCGCCGTGGCCATGTGCCACCACCTTACCCCACCCTTGATCCACCGCGACATAACGATTGAAAATGTCTTGCTCGGTGCAAATGGCTCCTATGAACTCTGCGGCTTTGGCTCTGCGGTAGATGTTGCAGTTTATGACAACCCGTGTTAGATCAATGTTGCGGTTCACGCACGTCGCTACTTTGGGGTTTTCATCGTAGTTTGGTGGAAACAAAAACAGGGAAATTCCAAAGGATTTTTGCAGTGTCTAATAACAACTGGAAACCAACGGAAAACCGTCCAGGTGGTCCCGTGCAATGCTATGACCTGTTTGTTGGCCAACCGCTGGCAGGTGCGAAAAGAATTATAATTTCGATACTTGGGATGACTATACCGATATGGGCGAGGGTGTTTCTAAACCGATTTTGGCATCTAACTCGTATGATGAAGAAAGATCGGGTTTTCACAACGTGTTGTGAACATCGACCTTTTAGACGACAAGGAAAAGGTAGATTCTTGTTAGGCTACAAAAAATAGATACCTACATACATTTCATATCAAAAGAAGTCTCTAAAGTCAAGCTGAGACTTCTAATTTTCACTTTCGGGATGCTAAGACAAGACCGCACTAAGGATATACTACATTGCCACATGTTTGGATACCTGGAACTGTGCACGGTGTAGGAAGTTAAGAAGCATTGGTGACCTACCGACTAGAACTCTTATCTGTCGTCGTCATCGAAATCCTACGGCATAAAAGTAGCAAGTAGATACCAGTTTTGTGAAATACCTCCAGAATACCGTCGCTACTGTCGCTACTTACTACAAATAAATACTAATGCCCGCAACATTTGCGCAAGTATTATAAAAGTAGCGAAATAGGAGCGAAAGTAGCCACCGTTAACACTGTGTTAGATACGTTTTGCGTATACACAGACTTCAAGGGACAGCATGTTGTAACTGTAGTTCAACTCTCTCTCATTATTGAAGGCGGGCCAACGAGATCGAAATTCTGCAATGCATAGCTCAATTTCAGTGTACGCGTTCCCTTTCTGTTTTAAGCAGTGAAGTCTTGAAATACCATGATAATCACATCGCTAACCGCAATGACCCAAAACACCTCTGATTGTGTTTCTCCTTGTCAGTGCCAGAACACTAACCTCTCGACAAGACACAACTCGCGTACATCCCATTCCCCTTGATTGGAACCCCTGAAAGGTTCTATACTCACAAAATTCGATTGTTCGGATCCTGCTATTTTCCGGGAAAAAGATACATATAGTAAATTAGACTTGAAGTCTTTTTGTCGCACAATTTGATAGCATCCCCCAGGTGGACCAACTGGCCGAACACTCGTGGTGAGTCCTGGCAACTCACTGAGTCCAGAACTGGCTCGAAATCACCCGGCAGTTTTAAAGACCGAGGAAGGAGCCGGACAGAAAAGGCAATATTTACACCCGGGTGAAAAGCTCCAAAGGCTCCAAAATCTCCAAAAGCCCCAAAAGCTCCAAAATCTCCAAAAGCTCCAAAAGCTCCAAAATTTGGAAAATTCAATGTTATCTTCCAAAAGCTCCAAAAGCTCCAGAAATTTGGAATATTCAATGTTATCTTCATCCGTGGAGTCTTCAGAATGCATGGGCTGGCTTTCAGTATGAACGGCTGCAATACTCCTCAAAAATATGAGCATCCTTTTTTCCGTCACCCATATTAATGAGCAACCCATGTTTGAAAGATGAAAACCGTCTCTCCTTAACCCCCTTTCTAGTAATTCTACCCGGGTGGAATAGACCTCTTAATTTATCGTAGGAATTGGAATTAGTCGCTTGGCCAATAGCCAAAAGGGCGTGATTATAATCTGGTAGATGAATCCTGCTTCAACTCGGGAAAGTGCCCCGGTGAAGAAAACGAAGAGACTTCGTCCATTTGTTCGTAAGTATGGTGTTGGAAACCACGCTGGTTTTGGCCTGTTCGTCACCTGGAGACAATTTCTGCTTTCGACGTCGGGCTAAAATGTATATATTGGATAAACACAGGATATAATCCAAATATGCCTATCTTGTTTAGCGACCTGGTAAAATCACTGGTGGGGAGTCTGCGGAACTTCCAGTTTTGAAAAGATTGGCACCTTCGGAATGGGTGAAAGGTCCGGCCTACGGAACTTGTTTTCAAGTTAGAGTTATTAAAGGATTGTTTTTCCTAATATCCAGTCGTTGCATTGTTGCGGTCCGTATTTGATGATGAAATCCAATGAAGCTTCACAGAAACTGAGAGAACATTCTCTTAAAAATCTCTCGAAACTTTTGCCAGGCCAAATAAATTATGTTATACCATCGACCGTCGGTTGGTCGCCCATACACCCCAAACCATAACATTCCCAGAGGAACAACTCCAATCTCATCCACATGGCTCACTCGTTCTATATCTTAAACAAGCTTGGGCTACGCAAGCCGAATATTCTCCAATTGTTGAGATCTTTCAGATCCTCTTTATACAGACCCCTTATCACGTTTTATGATAACATCCCAAAAGAGGACTTCGCCGTGACCTGTTTATATATAAAAAAAAATGGAAAAACAGGGAAAAAAAGGGAAAACTGAACAATGCTCAAACACAAAAACCTGCTTCTGACTGTGCTGAGGCAGTCTCTCATGAACTATAGAACGGCACCTCCTCTCAGGCGTATGCAGTTATGCTCAAAACTCGAAAGGCTCGGACTAGTATGCGCATTCTGGTGGTCACGTCAATCCCTCAAGGACTTAGGCACGTCATATTTAGGAATTTTTCACCATTTCGCTATTTTATTCTACTTTATATATGGAATGGCCCGTCTCCGTCGTTGAGGTATAGTACTACCAATGGTCTTTTCAACCCTTGCGGTATCATATTATCCCCATAAACCCCCATTATAACCGTATAAGCCCTTGACACAGCCTTACGTCATACACGACACAGTTTATGTGGCTCCATTTACGAGATCCGCGCGATTTTTGACTGCCCTTGCTTAATGAAAATTTTGTCATGACTTGTTTTTGAGCATGCAGGCGCCGGATCTAAGCCGGATATGCGCGTGCGGTTATCTGTGACGTCAGCCATCAAGACGCGGCTCCGTCGATGTTTACGAGTGACATCGGGGCTGTGCCCTCGGATCTGGCAACTGACGCCGTATATGAGATCCTGGAATATAAAACCACATGAAAAGGCTGTACAATGGACGGGGTTATTCAGTTTTAAACATCACACTACAATTCTTCATCAATGAGCAGCACACACAGGTCTTTTGAGCACAGAGCTCACAGCGAATCTCACAGCGAATCTCACCGCGGACCACACCGCGGACCATCCACCCCTCCGCCGGACTACGTACCTACCCAATCCCAACTACAACAACATAACTTCGTCCTCAGATATTCTGTTGGATGTCTCAAGGCTTTCCTCTCGGAGAGCTCCATGCGGATGTATGAAGAAGCCAAACAATACACTCGTATGAACAAAACCCACCCATCTTTCCAAAGACTCAAAACTCAACAGAACATGTACATGGGTATCCCCTTATTGATGTCAGAACGGTGCATCAGCGTGGGCTTTGGAGAAAGGACCTACCTTAGACTATTTGAGGGCGTTCTGTCGCCAAAGTCAGATCGACTCTATGGCCAATCAGACAATCAACAAATTGGCCAAGTTATGATCCGCGTGTTCAATGGGTACCATAGGTATAGAATCCAGCTCAGAGGCGTGGAAATCGTGCTTATAGTCCATAGAAGGCTCCCTATTGCCGACTTTCGGATCGGGGACGACCGGTTCCGCTTCGTGCGGAATTTGACCGGGTGGGATGTCGTGGGATCAACTACTCCTTTCTCTTATGGAGCCTATCTCTTGGGTCCTGAACAACCAAGTCTTGTTGACGGAATGGGCGCTTCGCTAACTGTCGACAAGAGAAACCCCGTGCTAGGAAACGAGGTGCTAAACTTTTTCGTGGAAAACTGGAGATTTGGCCACCGTTCTAAGTACATTTCTCCATACCAGTGTGGATCGTTTGACGCGACGTGGGCCGGGGGCATGATCGTGAAAAGGAAGAGATGTGCCACTTTACTGATAGCCTCGAATGTTCCAGGAAACCCCGACTCAAACCTCTCGGTGGATTTGAGATCTCTTATCTTTGTTGCTGTTAGTCTTGTTCTTCATAGTCACGAGCTCGATATTCAATCAGAGAGATCCCCATCCCGGGTCTCCATATCGAACGGAAACTCTTCGTTGACCGATGCTTTCTTGGTATCTCCCTTCAGTTTGACCAGTTCTCGGAGGAGAAGGTGATGAATACGAGGTAAAACTTAGGGGGTATGTATTAGAACTAGCATAATCAATACAGGGTTTTATGGAATACTAGATTGGTGTTTGGTTTCTCGAAGTTTGCATTGAAGCGATTGTGAATGGGGCCGTGGTATATCAAGTGGTGATTAAACGGATTCAATTACGTTTTATTGTAAATTGGAATTTCCGGGTGCTGGGTAGTCGGAACGGGATGATGTGATAAACAGATTTTATAGTAGGAACTCTCAGAAACTGGGTTGTTTTGCCGCCGAAAGATTGAACCTCCATATATATTTGAGGGAGAGGTTGGAGGAATATATATAATTATGCTATACTGGTTTCGTGCACATTGTAGAAGGCCAAGTGCCCTTGTTATACTGTTTGATTATTGTCTATCGTAGTATAAGGGGCATGATACGTCTCTTGCATTCAATAAATGTATTCAAATCAATCTAACCTCTTTTCCACGAACAAAACAACGGGTAGGAACAGGGCTATTTAAGTATTCCCAAAGTAAGTCTAGAAGAGTCTAAAGCTACAGCGGTATTATGGAATGTACTTGCTGGATGCTGGAATGTGCTTGCTGGATGCTGGAATGTGCTTGCTGGGTGCTGGAATGTGCTTAGCGGCAAAGTCACTGGTCATTGTTAGCGTCAAGGCCACGAACCATGGAACGTGGTAATATTTTATACAGTGGCTGGATTAGGACAATAATCCGACCACAGCCAGCCATGAACTGATAGTGCTTCCAACCATGGGAAGTACAAGTGACCAGGAGGTAACAATTGCTGGTGACAGTAGCGGCTAAACAGCATAATCCTAAAGGAGACATGGTTAAAGCCCATTCAAACAGCGGCTAGTCTAAAGAGACCACCCTTATTGGTTGGAGGCCAATATGGGGTCCCTGATACAGGTTTCTTGAGGATTGCAGAGTCTTTCGGGAAATTTTGTAGTATCTAATCCGGTCCTGGTGAACCATGGGGTGAATATTTATCATGCTAATCAAAGGATAATCAATCCTTTCGCCTCTAGCACCACCTCGAAGCCTCTGTGGTCTATTTCTTACCCTTTGAAACTGAGTATTCACGAACTGCTCATGTTCGGCTAATATATACCTGCAGGCTCTTTAATGAACAGTTAAGTTGGTAATCTCACCCTTTTTTGGTGATTTTGCAAATACTTTGCGTTGTTCATATAAAAAGGATTGAAAAGATGATATGCCTTTTTTTCTTTTAACAGCCCTCGATTATTAAGTGCTCCTATATCAAGAATATATAGCCTTTTCAACGGTTCTAACGATGCAAGTCGAACGCTTTTGCCAAGGATCTGCCAAATAATCTAGCAGGCCGTGACACTCACTCGCTTGCTTAAATGACTCAGGTATCCGTTCTTGGAGGCTGGGCCTTCCATTAACAAATTGCTCTGCAGCTACTACCACAGATCTAGTAACATCTGTGAGTAGTGAGTTATCGGCGGAGGAAACAATACCATAGACTTGGTCAGTCTTTTTGGTAAGAGTAATGAAAACCAAAACATCAGATGTTGGTACTGGTTTCCGAATACTGATATCATTCCTTCCTCTGGAGATAAGAACAGTCTTCTTACCGAGATTATATCCTTGCTGGATAAGCAATTTCAGCGTTCTCAAGTGATCAATTAATAGAAGCTGATGAAGGTTCTCAACTCCCTTCTTCGTAGTAAAAAGCAATTGCTTTATAGGATTTCAGAAATTTTAACACTATAGAGAACCCCTGAAAGCCCTTGTGGAGAGGTCTTGCATTTTTTTTCCTCAAAAAAGTAGACTTATTCAAGGGGTTTTCCGAGTTTTTAAACAATCCAAACCTTTGATAAAGTGCTCCAATTCTATTCTAAAATATCTCTACAAAGCTTTGTGTGTGGATTTTCCAAGGTTTCAGACACCTTCTGGCCATAAACCATCCCTTTTTATTCTTATTTTGACACTTAGGTTGTGTCATTTAATCAATAACTTACAATTCTTCTTCGATCTCCCATACGACCGGGGATGTAGGTCTATGTCGGGTATTTCCTCTCAAAGACTGTTTGGAAGTACCGATTAATGTTTTTAAACCTTCAAGAGCCAAAAAAAAGAAGAAAAAAAAAGGTGTGTTTTTAGGTACAGCAGACTCATTTGCTAAATTCACATAAGTACTTTAACTTCTGGGGGAAAGCATACTGAGAGGGCTGCAGAGCCCCTAAACCTTCCCATACTCAAATAAGATCCCTTTTTATTTCCTTTAATGACCCTTTCTGGGCTTTTTTGGACCTTTTCCCAATCCACCCAGCCGATCGTCATCTTTTATGAGTTTCTGGTCTTAATACTGTATATAAAATTGTATTTGAAACTATTCTCTCTTGAAATCATTATTTTAAATACCTTATTTACCCACTGTCTTAAAAAAACTCAAAACTTGGACTCTTTTTAGCCAATATTTCCATCTTAAAACTCCTTGCTGTTCTTCATATTGTTTCTTCTATCCTTTCTAAAATTAATTTTCTCAAAATTGGCCCCTCTGGCCAAATGGTTAAGGCATCCGCCTCCTAAGCGGGAGACTCCGGGTTCGAGTCCCGGGTGGGGTTCGTTTTACTTTTATTTTTGCTCCCTTTTATCAATTGTTTTTTTTTTTGAGTTATTCATCCTCTTCTCTTTTTTATACAATCTCATTGGCTATGTCCTTTATTCTATTATTGAATACCTAAATTTCCTTCATTTTTCAAATGCGCGTCTTGTAAAAATCAGAACCCAAATGAGAACGCGCTCATGTCTGGTTCCTCAAACGTAGATGGCTCAGGAGCACTCTTCTGTTGCTTCGCCACACTTGAAAACTCCAGGAAAATATCCTTCGAAGCGTGTGATTCTTGTTTCCTCTCGGGCAAATGTGAGTAATTAAGAAACTTCCAGTTCCGAAGAACCAAAAGCGATAAGTAATCACATCCCATTCTTGAATAAATCGTAGATAAGCGAACAACGAAATCGAACTCCACTTCCGGCAGCACCGCCTTAGACCCTTGCAAATACATCAGCTTAGACGACCTGAGCTTTTGATACAACACGCCCAAAACGGGATCCACCCTCAAGAAACTCTTACTGTTGGTCTGGATCTCTAGTTTTTGGGTTTCCTTGCGGAACGTTTCCGAGAAGTGGCTGGCATTCTGTGTCACAACATCAATTGGAGACATCACCAACGCCTGGATAGAGATTTCCTTGAGCCGCATCTCCCAGAATGCCCAGCTAGTGGTCCATCGGTCTCCAGTGACAAGCGCTTGGGGGAGAATATAATGCTCCAAAACAGTCCTTGCAGCCTCCTGGTCCGAGTTGACTCTAGCTACCGCCAAAGCAAGATCAAACTCCTGCACCTTATTGCACAAGATCATACAGCAGTCCTTCACCTTTTCTGCTAATAAAAAGAAGTATGCTGCATCCATGTACCTGTGTTTACCGAGCAAAACAAACGCGTTTTTAAGTGCTGCCGATTTCCACCGCTGTTCGGAGAAGTTATTCGATAAAAACTTAACCACCTTATCTTTCTCGGGGTGGAAGACGGTTCTCCAGAGTCCGAGGAGAACCTGTTTTTTCTTGATGGCCAAGTAGAGGATAGACACTCTGCCTGATGGATCTCTTTCATCTGCAAATTCATTTCTGGCTGCACTTTCCATCACTGTCCTCAACCGATGTTCATCGACCCAGTATGCCAAGCCAACTTCTTTCACTGAACTCCACGTGAGTCGATGATAATGGTTCTCTATGGATGCGAAAAGCATTTCCTTCTGGTCACTATGCACAGCCCAGTTCAAATCTCGCATTGTGAGTTTCTTCTGCTTACTCGAAGAGTGAAATAGTTCAAACCCATACATAAACTTCATTCCATTGGGGTCCAATGACTTGCGGAGCGGCGCAAGCTTGTTCATAAGGATCACGAGGTTTCTTAGAGTGGTTTGCTGGTGCCGCGTCAATAAAGGTAATGAAATAGACGTGAGCTTTTCTGAGAGAAGATCCGCCACACTAGAGTTGAATGAATCGAAAATGTCGGCATTCGCAGAAGGCATTGTGTCAAACAATGCGTGCTTCCTAGAGCCTTCTGATTCCTTCAGGGACATCAAATCTATCATTTGCATATCAAGATTCCATGATGGGCTGGTCCCACCCCGGAGACTCTTGAGAAGCTTCACCATGATCGCCTCGACGATATGAGTCTCATCCATGAGCAATGCCTGGATCAAGAACTGAGGGTGATAAACGGGTAGAGGGCCATTTAAGATCCTCACCAAATCAGCAATGGGGTATTTTGATTGTTCGGAATTGTACCCCACCAACAACTGCCTAATAGTAGAGTCAATTGAGCTGTTGCCCAATGCCTGCGCGCCTTTTGCCAAAGTGCACCCATTTATCGTCAATGAAAAATTGGTTGCCGCTGGAAATCACAAGATACGAATCGTCGATCCATATCAGATCGCCTATTTCATGCAGGGAATAGTCGGAGATATCGATTTTCTTCAACGCAACGAAAGTTGACACTTTGTTCGTATAGTCGTATCTCAACTGGGTGTATATTAGGACAAATCTGGAGAAGCCCACTGATAGAAGCGGGTTTGCAGTGGACCCAATCGAGCCAAGAAATGTCCAATCGAGGTCTTTCACCGGACCGAATTCATCGGGGAAAACCTCCTCATACTCGAGTACTCCCGTTTTGCTGTCCCATATCGAAAGTGTGTTTCCTAGTTCATTCACAATGGCAACCTTACCCACAAGCGAAGCTCCGTGAACCAACGATGCCCTTTCAATATTTGTATAGATTAACAGGGTTTGCTTCCACGAGAGGCATTCAGGGGACAGGTCGTACTCCACAGAGACAGAACGTAATATTCCTTTCTCGTCAATCAACGTAAGATCTTTCTCCAAGAATGTATCCACGGCGGCTATTCTTGTAAATGAGGAGTACTCCCCGGGGATTTTATTTGTTGAGATCCGGGTGCATGCGATATTTGTTGCATTTGTGTCGCCATTTCTCGGACTTATGTCCACTCTCCAGGCCTCCACGCGTGATGGGTCGTAAATTGCAATGATAGCGTATGACAGCAGAGAGATATACTTCAGGAAAAACGCCTGCGGGTATGCATTCCGTGAATCGTCCGTATGCATTGTTTCCATACGCGCCACTAATGCGGCCTCCTTATCGTCCATTGTGGCACCATTACAGTCCCATAAACTCAAAAATCCTCCCCGTTCGAAGATGACGGCCAAGTGGTGACGCGAAGCATTCTCGGGAGGGTATATATCGTTAAGCAAAACAGCATTCTCGATCCCTTGTTCGTGGAGGTTGGCTTCAGAATCTCTGGTCACGTTTAAACGGAATCTTTTGGTGATTGCCATGGATGAATCGCCCGGGTTTCCGAGCATGAAGGGTTCCCAGAGGTAGTTGTGGTCTGGGAAACTCAGCAGGGAAAGTACGATGTTTCCTTCGTGAGATAAAGAAGAGGTGTAAAGCTTCTTGACCGACTTGCTATGCCCCTGAAACTTTTCCTTGAGTTGAAGTGTCGGTTTTCCACTACTCAAGTCGAGAAAAACAGACCGTAATGTGCTTTTCACGCGGTCGTGCACCAAAAAGCATATGCCGCCCGGATTAGTCAGGCCTACAATACTATCATTATGCATCAATGTGTCAGTACAGGCCACGGGAAAGTTTCTTGTGAAGAAATTCTCGACTAGATTTTCTTGGTTTGTTGCCTTTTTGATGACATTTTGGGTGGGTTCGTCCGCGCAGTCTTGCAGTGAGAGGTAAGATTCAGAGACCCGGACGTCTGAAAGTCGGTAGCTTGGGATACACAGCGACTCGGTGGCAAATGAGCCGATCTCGTCGAAAGTGATGCTATTGGGTGGGTTGGATGTCACGTTCGAAATCCGCACAATATGAGAAGTTTTCCGACCGATTACTAAAAGGTAATCTGCACTCGGGGTGTCGGAAGATCCCAGAGTAGTATCATTCCCGTGGTTGGCCGGGCTATTTTCCACCAACCCATGCACATATCTGGAATTAGCACCGTCAAGTACAAGAAACGACACGTAGTCGGTGGTGACGAGTGAAGAAAGGTGGTATTGGCTCCAGAGCTTAAGGTAGCTGTGGCCATTGAAGTCGCATGTGGCCCATACATTAAGCACGTGGTCATTGGTCACCGTATACAAGATATCGTGGTCATCCAGGGTGAGGGAAGGCATAAAGCTGCGGAAGTTCTTGATGTGCAGCATGGACGCCAAGGTATCATTGTGGTCAGCTAGTTTTTCCGCTTGGTCCACGGGCCGGGACCGCCACTGGAAGTGGACGAGGTACTGGTGGGCCAAATGGTCAGCGTACACGAGATCAAAGAGCGACGTGGAGTCCCCGTAGCTTATGCGCATCCACACCTTGGCAAAGCTGTCAAAGTGGGAGAATGTGTACAGAACTAGCTTGTTTCCGTCGGCGGTTATATCGAGGGCTTCCACGGGGGCGGGCTGTGGTTTGTGCCAGCGCCTTTTGTGGTCGAAAATGCCATATTCAGAGCGTATATGGTAGAGCGAGAGCCCCGCGGCAGACCCGGCGGCTAATTCGCCTTCCAACGGGGCCCACTTCACGCAATTGACGTGGGCGCCGTCCGGCGTGAACCGGAGCGCCTCTGTCCATTTGGGCACCGTCATGTATTCGTTTACGGGGCGCAAAATGGTGATTTCCACGCCACTGGCGAACGCTATAAGCCCGTTTTGGGCGTATATGTCAACCGACGTCAAGTCCTCCGCAAGATAGATGGTTTGAAGACTCGGGCGGCACCGGTCGGTGACCGTATGCACTATAAGATTGTTTCCCGACCCATACACGATGATATGGTGGTTACGCCATTGTGCTTGGTGGTGGGAACGGACGGATGGATTGGCGTCACCTGGTGTGAAGTGTATTGTCATTTCCAGGGCAAATAACGGGGCGGTGACTGGGTTTTGAAAGTCTTTTGTTTAAGTGAACGTGAGTCCTTGGTTTTGCATGAGATCGGGGTATTGCGTTGGTGCGTTTAGGGGGTGTGTTTTTGTGTTGGAGCCCGTTTTCCTGGGATATACTTTTTATGGTGGTATGGAGACTTGATTTGGGCCGGGTCTGATGTCAGGTACGCGGAGTCAGGTACGCGGAGGGGCCTGGGATCCAGGGCCGGAGGTGGGCCGGGGTGGGGCCGCTGCGAAAAGACGGGAGGGCATTATATACGCTGGAAAGGGGGGACCAAGGTGGAGGGGGGTTAAAATGCGCTTTTGTGTTTCTATGTTTTAATGATTTGTTCTTTTTTTTTTTTTTTTTGTTTTTTTTTTTTTTTTTTTTTTTTTTTTTTTTTTTTTGTTGTTTATTTTGATATCATGCATTTTTGCATCCACACCCCGCTGGGCCCAATGTGACCGAAGAATGTTTCTTCTGGGCCGAGCCTACCGCGCCCAAATTATAACGAATAGATTTTGGGCCCGGCGATTCGAACAACACACTTTATTCCAATGGGGTGGCGTATAACAAATGAGTTTCGCTTAATTGAAACTGAAAAGAAGAAAAAATGGAAAACTCACCCATGATGTCTTCGTGTTCCCTAATATGACTATGAGGTGCATATATTTGTGTAACCAGGGCAGTTCACCTCTTTATAAGGATGTTCGTGTGTAGACACCAAACGGCCACCTTGTTTAGATTTATGACTGGGTTGCTATTTTTGGGTGTTAGATTCAACAGGTCTGTCTATGTTCATTTTATTCCTGATGTTTCGCCGGGCATACTCGGAATAAACCCGTGCACTGTGAACACTCCACCGTCGTGAAAAGGGAAGAGAACACCGGTCTTGCAAATTAATCTCTCTTAATGCACTTTAATTTATCCATCACAGGAACTGCTGTAAATTGACATAGTCTTTTTTGTACTTGTGGATATTTAAGTACGTTCAACTCGTGCGCTGCAACCTTCAAATTCTACTGAACCTACTTATAGTCAAAAACGTATAATTTAGGAAATTCTTTGCCTGGCGTTAGTTAAGACCACAATTGCACTAATATTTCACAAAACATGGCTGTGAAAATCCAGTCATATTACCCAGAAATGAAGCTTTCAATTTTTTTTTATAAACTCTCATCCTCAGTACAGTACAGTAATATGAATTAATTTTAGAAATTTCCTTGTTTTTTTAAAGAAACAATTGTCGCCATAAAAAGGACTGCTCGGTAATTTAAAATTAGCTGCTGCCGAACTCTTTGAATTCTCTGCTTTAGGGGAATTTCAAAGGAAGGAAGTAAGAGAAGAAAGCAACAAAAAGACTCGGCCAGAGCAACGGTTTTAACCACTACACGACCAGAAAAGTGGAACATTAAAAGAAGAGTTTCCCCCATTGTTTGGAAATTTTTTCCATCCTTTTTCTTTTAAGCGAATCTATATAATATCATATACCGGTGCATTTCTGAAAGACATTAAGATGGAAGTGCCTTACCAAAGGTAAGTATATATCTTGTAAATCATACGCATTTGAGTTTCTTTTAAATCGATTGGCTCCCATCTTTTAGGATCCTACTACTTGCATTTATGTCCTGGTAAACAATCTAATGGCTTTTCCGTCCATCTTTTCCCCTCAAAAATGCATTGGGAAGGTTTTCTGGTATAAAATTATTAGCTTTTTCATAGTTCTCCTTTTCGCTATTTAGATAGGCTTTATATAAGCAATAGGAGATGGAAAAGGAGAAGACTTTGGTGGGTGGATGAAGTTGAAATTTCAAAGAGTTCATGTTCACACCCAAAATCAGAGCTACAGGAGCATACTTTGTGTGTGGCTGAAACAAGAGAATCTACATCCTTAAAAATACCACTGGACTGGAAATCTGTTTCTATATTCTGCGTTCCGTGGGAGCTTATATAATATTCTAGTCGTTTGTCCTATTTTTGTGTTATAAAAACACGTCTTTTTCACTATTTTCACTATGGTCGACTGACATTCGGCTTTTTATATACGTTTGGTTGAGTTTAGTTCACTTCACTTCAGCCTCGTCTTGTTAAACGGGCCTAACAATGTTCCAAGAAAAAGATTTAACACCAAATAATACCGTAAAGAAAATCTTCCTTCTTCTAACCCTCCCCTTTTGTTTGTATATGCATTACAATAAAGAAGCTCTTTTTTCTTCTCTTTTACTGCATTAATGAAATCTAGTAACTTTCAAACGTCTTTATTTGACATAGTAACCGAGTAGACACATATATATAATTCCTTCTCATGTCACCACGAAATCTCTAACTTCCTCTATAAGGCCATCTTTCTCCATTATTTCATCACCCCGTCGACCAGGACGCGGAACTCCTTGGCTTACACCTTCTCAACGGCACGCGAAGTCACAGACCTCAACTCGGACTCGTCCAAGATTTGATCAATGCCGTCGTCCTCAGCAGCAGTGGTCTCCGTCACCATGAACAACACCAAAGGAGCAGCAAGCAAAAGCGACCCTTGCACCAAGCCCCAAGAAGCTCCAAACATGGCCATGTAACTGGTTCCAAGCGCATCGAGTCTCCATCCAATTGCGGCAAAAGCACTCTGCAACGACTTGTAGAAAGAAGCATACAAAGCAACCTTCTTGGGGTTGTTGGAAAGCGTTCCCAACACCCAGAAAATAAAAGATTGGAAAATGGCATCGAAAGCTCCGTAGAACATGTACAAGAACATTGGGCCAATGTAACGGCCCTCCTTGAAGTCAATGAGCTCAAGGTCAACAACGTTTTCTCTAGTAACACCCAATTGGAACTTCAAGCCTCCTCCCCACACAGCCAAACTCACGGTAAACAACACCGCGTATCCGATTCTGGCACGGGTAGGTCTGGAGAATCTCTTCGAGTCCATCATCAGACCCAAAACCATGGCTGCCCACCATCTGAGCAAGCCAGTAGAGCAACGAGTTCAACGATCTGGTTCTCACGTTGAAACGCACCGCGTTGAATTCGTTGAATTGGTATGTGTAGAAGAAGTTGGAGGCGCAGAACATAGGGAACATGAAGTAGATCTTAGGCTCGTGCACCAAAACCTTGAGCATGCCTCTGATTTCGTCCTGGATTCTTGGGTGCTTCTTGGCAATCACCTTGGTTCCGTCTGGCTTGTACACCTTGTCCATTGGGAGCAAGAAACACGCCAAAAGAATACCGGTACCCATCAACACAAGGAACGCAACATAGGTTCCGGCGTTCACCTTAGAAGCGCCAATCTCCAAGTTCTGCACCAAAGGAATAATGGAACCAAGCACGGCACCAAAGTTGAAAATCACCCAGAAAATCATGATGGCGTGGGCCTTGCTGCTTTCCAATGCGTACGACATGATGATGGAACCCTGTGCCGCCCATGTTAACGAAGCACACACTCCCAAGTAAGCACCAGCAAAAATACAGAATCCAGCATTACCCTTGTAATGGTACACCAAAAGCGAAAGCGTGTACATGACATATCCACTACCTCCAAAAACCAAACAAGCACGCACACCAATAATGTTGCAAATGACACCTCCCAAGGCTCCCACAGTAGCAAAGGTAGAGTACAACGCCACGTTGGCATTGTCCGCCACCTTAGGGTCGGCAATACCAGAGTTTCCGATACCGGTGATGGCGTTGAAACACCCAGGAGTCAAGAAAATCACAAACGACATCAACACAATTTGCACCGTCGAGTGCGAGAACGGAGGAAGCCATGAAATGAAGCGGCGGTCGTACCAGTTGCCCGAAGCCTCGATTTCCTTCCAGCTGTGTTGGACAACCTCCAAGTGCTCTTCTTCAGAAGATTGCGAGTCCACCATAACGTGGGCCACGTCTTTTTCAGTCGACATATTATTCAAATGAGATGCAGAGAGCTCGTTTTGCGCGGTGTGCTTGTAATAAATGCTTCAAGAGAAGTGAACGGCTCAGGAACAGATATAGAATGTATAAGCAAAAACACAGAAAGAAAACGCGATGTGATGGCACGATTTCGATATATCCCAGGAATCTAGATGGATGCTGGGTGATGAGTTCCTCTTGTCTATAAGGATTTTGCTTCCAAAGTCAATGATAATTTTGATACAAAAGCACTCTACTCCATTCTTCCGATGTCTATATATACAGCAGACATGGGGTAGAAAGATAACGCACAGCGAGATTATCTCTTTTTTCTCGGTTCCAGTGCAGCAACGCCTACCTGTACAAGGGTGTGTGCAGTCGCGGCCAGGTCATGCGCCCTCGCGAGGTGATGTTATCGGGCGCGCGAGCACTATCACCACAAACGAGGTTGCAATTCCTGCACCCACCGCGTATATGCGTAATGGTGCAGTTTTGCGAGGCCTCACTGACTTACAATTTCTTCATTTCTTCAATTTGTTGGAATTTCGTGTAACTTTACCAGAGATGCGTGCGGGATCAAACAAATCTGGCCACGCTGGTGATCCGGTAAACTGTGGTGTAATGGTGTCACGGCCACCATGGGTGTCACGGCTACCATGGGGATTTTTCTTTCCCCCCCAATGTTCCATTTTTTTGTTACCTTGGTGGTCAGGACGGTGCCGTTTCGTTTCAACCAGGCTGAACAAATGGACAACAAGTCCGTAATTCTGTTGAGATATGTAAAGGTGTGAAGCCATTCTGAGAAATTTTCTGGTCCCAGGAGTTTTGTCTTTATGTTTTCCTTTTGCTGTCGATTTCTTTTTTTGCTGTTTTGGTGGCGATTTTTTTGTCCTCTCTGTTCTCTAATTACTCTTTTCCTTCTTACGCGTCATTTAGGCCCAAGGGTTTATTAAGAAACTACTGCAGCGAGCAAGTATCGCGCTCGCCCGGGCCCCACTCGTCAAAACCGGGCTAACGTCTCCTGACGTTTAGAGGAAATTAAAAGCACAACAAATTCCAGCAATAGAAGAATGGAAAAACAAGGAATGAAAAACAAGGAAAGATTTCGGTGGTGAATGTAAGTGAATATGTTTACGGCATTATTTGAAGGTTGTTCTGGGAAGATAGTGAACAAAGGCTATGAGGTTACCTGATTTGGGCAAGCCAACAAAGGCCTATTCCGACACAGGCATTAAACAAGAGGGATCCTTCTTTAAGCTTTTCTGTCGTTATCGTTGTCGTTGTCTTTGTCATTGTCTTTGTCATTGTCTTTGTCATTGTCTTTGCTTTTTTCTGTTTGTTCGTTTTTTAAAAAAAAAAAAACGTGTCCAATTCTACATTATCTCTTCACTATTCCAGGAAATGATTCTTCTTTATTGAACAATAGAATCCACATGAAACTTGTTGTGGAATAATAGTGGTGAGATTCGCCCCCACATATTGGCAACACTTCAAGTCCGGGCCCTTGTTCTGACCCCAGCGCGGTCCGCGGTGGAATCCGCAAATTTCACAAATGCCAAACTCCATTTGCTATAAAAACACATAAACATCGTAAAAAGAGTGTGCTTTCTGGCATTGCTTCTTATCTTCTCTGAGCAGCCTACTTTAACTGCTAGTGCGTTACTTTTCTTGCAGTAATTATACTTCGTATGACTTTTCACGCTGCTCACCGCGTCTTTGTTTTAAGGTACCAGGGAAGCCAGTAGCGAGCCCTATTTGGTTACTTGATTCGGCATTATTTTTTTTTTTTTTTTTTCATTTTTGCTCGCCCAAATTTGCTCTTGGCCCAGTGGTGCTCCAGTTCCAGCATACTGTTTTGACTCCTGGAGGCACTGCTCTTTCCACCTGTAACCTCAGCCAAGGTTTTTTTTTTAGTTTAAGATCTCTCTATGTTGTCTGCAGGCCGGTGTCTTATCTCTCGCGCTGCTTACCCATGTTGCAGAATGTAACATGGTAGAAAATCCTAATGTGGGGAATGTTACATTCAAGCCCACGATAACTTTTTTTGTTGAAGATAAGCACGTCGTATGACATGTTTCATTCACACAATTCTCTTATCGGGGAGGTTTCCTGTATCCACTGTTATCTTACGTAGGTAAGATGTCACATTGGCCATTGACAAAACGAAAGATTGCTAGGCTTTTTCTTGCTGGTTGTTTGGGTTGACGTTAACCTCCCTCTCCAAATATGGAACCCACCTTCTGCAAATATGGTGTTCTTCTGATCTGTGTCAAGCCCCATTGAAACAACCCTGGTTCTTTCTTTTATTTTCACTACGATATCATTCATGACTTTTCACTTCACGCTGTTCGGATTCCAGAGGAGTATTATTCTATTTTTGCCATGTGTCCTATATGTTTGTAAGTAACAGAACTTCATGCTGTGAATTCTGCCTTCTCCGCGGCATCTATGATACTCTGGATGAGATCATCCACAACTGTGTCGGTAAGAATGGGCAGATTGAAAACCACCCGGAAAAACTCGCCGTGTCTATCGTCAGAAGGATTTGGAGAGAAATCCATCAAATACTTGCCCTGGCTATGAAGCTCACGAGACACGTACCTTGTCATTGGAGTGTAGTTGGTTCCGGTGAAATTCTTTGGAATGTAGTAAAAGCATACCTGCAAACACTGAGGATTGGTTTGCACCAATTGAAACCCTGGAATTTTCGAGATCTTGCCAACAAAGTCTTTGACAATGGCATAAGCATGGTCCACTCTCTGTCTTAAACCTTCAGTGCCATAATAAAGCCATGTCAAGTAAAACTTGAGCGAGTCGGGTCTTCTACCACATCCCATGGTTCCATCGGCCAAATCCAAGTTTTCTTCGTCGCTCTCGCGCCCATGGAATAAGTATGGGGCACTTAAAGAGTTTGCCGTTTGGAAAAGCTTGACGTTTGGCACCAAGAGGAAAGAACACGTGTTTGGTACGCCCAACATCTTGTGTGGGTTAGTGGTGATGGAATTTGCAATTTCGCATCCTTTAAGTCTCTTACTCTGTGTCTCAGAGAAGATGACGTTTCCTCCCCAAGACCCATCAATGTGAAACCATACCTTGTATTTCTTAGCAATGGCTCCAATGGCTTCCAAATCATCATACAGGCCGAAAACAGTGGTACCAGCCGTGGCGTTCAAAAACAATGGCGTAAATCCATCACTGACAGCCTGAGCAATCGTTTCGTCAAGCAATTTCGTATTGATGGTGCCATCTTCATTAATTGCCACTTTGAAAACAGATTCGGAGCCCAAGCCTAGCAAAATAGCTGCTTTTTCAACGGAGTAATGACAGTGCTTCGATGCGAACACGGCAAACTTGTAATTGGCGTTTCCGTGAACCTTTGTGTCTGGAAATTGGAGTGATCTGGCCATGTGCATAGCTGTGATGTTCGACCACAGGCCTCCGGAAAAAGTCAAACCTCCACATGTGGCAGTATCATTCTTGAAAAACAACGACGCGTACTTTCTTCCAACATAATTTTCTATGACAGAAACCACGGGCGAAACCGTGTATACATGGGAGTTTGTATTGAGGAGCGATAAAATGATGTCACCCACCACACCAATGGGGTTATTAGACGCGTATAACTTATCCAAAAAACCTGGGTTCCATGTATTCACGGAATACTTAAGCACGTTGTCGATGTTGTTGAACAATCTTTTTTGATCCTTCTGTAATCCTTTTTCCGAAATCCCCTCGTCGGTGGTAAAGATCTCCTTCAAAAATTGCGGCTCATGGTAAGAGCCCAAAGAGCCCTGCTTATAGTCCTCAGATCCCAGATCAGCAGAGGCAACATAGCTCAAAATTCTTGGGTGAAGAAGCTTAAGCAACTCATCCAATTCTTGGACCCTGTTAGTTTCTAGCGATGAAGTAACGGACATTTCGTCTATAAAGTTTTATATTTGTGTTTGGAAAGAATGTAATGAGAGAAGAAAAAAAAATGCCCGTGGGGTATTTTCGGAATGCCTCTGAAAAATGCGATGGTCGGCCAATGCAAAACTTTACCCGAGCCGAGGGTGCAAATATATTGCGGATGTGGCGCAATGCGAAGCCAATATACTTTGGCCGGTGTGAGCGTGGGCCCACCCAACGTCAAAACTGCGCTAATCAGGCTGCAAATCGGGCTTGGCGGCGTGGCCAACCCTTGCCGGTAAAGAACATAAAAATAATAAAAATAAAAATAAAAAGAGGAGAAGGAAGGGAAATTCGCTCGCCTTTTATAGTTGAGGACACCATGCATGCCCCTTTTGTGGTCACACTTTTTGAACTTTCTTTTTTCTTGATCTTCTTTTATAAAACAGGCGGAAGTAAATATCTTCGTCTGATGGTTCCGTTTTGTGCCCCGTTGAAAGTAGTCCAGCACAACGGTGTGTGCGCAACCATTGACCATCCACAGTGGCACCTTATGAACACGTGAGCGAGATCACGTCGAATTTGGCGAATTGTAGGCGCCTATAACTGAAGACGCCCAAATATGCTTGTTTTATGTGTGTAACTTAATGGCGGGTTTACATTCTGGACATTTATTTTATTATGTATGCTTTACAAGAAGACTATGTCGTACCTGGTTTGCATGTGTAAACCATATCAGGTATACAACTTTGCATTTTCTCTGGTTTCGCCCGGTGAAACCATCCAATCGGGCATCTTATCGGGTGATTATACATCTTGACTCGCTAGATACGAAATGCAGGGGCCAACGTTTTCAACACTGTGGCATCAAATACACACAAAGCTCGTTATTTTCTTCCTCGCTAGGTGCAAACCAGTCATCCAATACTGAAGTAGCACCGATCCATGTTTGTTACGCTTCCGATACACAGATCCCTTCTCCTTTAAAGTTTCTCCACAGGGACCTTGGCCATTTGTTTTGGCCTCTCTCTATATACAAGTACCCCCTGAAGAGCTAATTCATGAGAAAAAGAAACTAAGAGTAATTGCCACAGGTCAACGTGTTTACTTGGGGTTGTCCTCGCGATACACCTTCTCCTTGGACAAGTTTTTGTTCAAAATGTCAAGCTTGTGCATTTCCTCCCGGGCATTGAATTCACCGCTCGAGAGTTTTTCGTACGTATCGTCGTACTTCCCCGTGGATAACGGGGCATTTCCTCGCATCCGCTTACGCATGTCAAAAAAGCCGTGCTTACACTTCATAAAAGCCTTGAAGTTTGCTACACACAACTCGGGCAACTCCTTTTTTAGCTTGGGGTCCGTGAGACAATCTTTCGGGGTGTTTCTTTCAATGAGCACACAAGGAGATCTTTGGAGGCAAATAGCCAACGCCTTCTTCTGATCCTGGCAACTATTATGTTAGTAGTTGTTATCATGGCGACTCTTTTAGAGCGTGATATAGCAAGCGCCATAGTAATAATGCACATACCTGGCTCCCATGATGTATATTGGTATTGGAGTTGAGTCTCTTTTGACTAGTACTGCATTGTCCGAAGTCTGGTTGGGTGATGCGGGTCTGCTCAGGCACGTGCAGCCGGGTCCGCCGCGAATGCGCTGGGTCCGGGGCGTCAGCAAAACACAATGGTTGCAAATATGAAAAAACGACATGACCCAACCCCTTTTCTTTCTAAATTAGGGATAATGGGAGTTTTGGGTCTCCTTATTTTTCTTTTTTTCTTCAAAGAAGACTACCTGTTGTATTCTGCTTCAACTGTGCTTGGTGCTAGGAAGACAACCAAAAGCCCAGTTGTTTGAGGTTAGAAAAATTCAAACAGTAAGAAACCATAGCAAAGGGTGAAATTGCAAGGTATTTCTGGCTTTCAGTTATCCGACACTAATTTGTCACACCAAGAGGAAAAGGAGCTATTCCATTTAAGAAACGAAACGGGTACATACTAAAAACCAGCGGTATTTCGGCGAAACAAAAGAGAAGGCGAAAAAGACAGAAGGCGAAACATACTAACTTTTACATGATATATTTCATAAAAGTGGTGAGTTATGGGAAAGCAAAAAAAAAAAAAAAAAACGGTGAATCGCCCTCAAAGACATAAGGTACAATAACACCATCATTTACTCTCACTAAATTCCCCCTGAAGAAAAAATTCCTGGGGCGTGGCCCTAACTCGGTTCAACACACCACACTTAGAGCCTTGCCTCCAGGCCCCACCTCTTCGCGGATTCCCTCTTCGCGTCCTTTGCTCGCCCTGGACTCCATGCGCAGGCATCATCTCCACGCCAAAAAAACACCCAAAAGATAAAAACACCCTGAAACAGGTGATTATTCAACATGCTTCCCGCGTCAGACGCTCTTTATCTATATAATCTCACTCTCAGGCTGCCTTCAAGCTCGCTATATTCAATTGCGGGGCAGTTTTCTGGAAACAAGAAAGTGCAAGAGCTAGTTCTCTCCACCACCACCGGTATCGACTTGTACAGGCCCAATAATGAAACAGGAAAGTTGCAGAAACTCCTGAACCAGAAAGCGTTTGCCAATATTGAAAGCTTGCTGAAGATCCGGATGGCTGGTACAGAAAAGGACCTTTTGGTTCTCACATCCGACTCGGGTAACCTAACCGTCGCCGAATTCAATAGCGACACTTGTAGGTTTGTGCCCTTGCTCCAAGAACCTCACTCCAAGAGTGCTCTTCGGCGTATATCGCCCGGCCAATACCTTTCTGCTGATCCCAATAATCGGGCAATTATGGTTGCTGCCATGGAGAAAAATAAATTGGTATACAAGGTCGAGATGGAGAACACTCGGGGTATGCTAGAGCTTTCATCTCCGCTAGAAGTCACGTCAAAAAACTTTCTCACATTGTCTTTGTGTGCCCTAGATACTGGGTACGAAAACCCACTATGGGCTGCGCTCGAAATTGATCACTCTGACTATAACCTGAAAACCTACAACCGAGAATCCTCGCCTTTAATGCTCAACTTATACGAATTGGACCAGGGTTTAAATCATATTGTCCGCAGAAGATCCAAGCCAGATGTACCCGCATCAGCAAATCTTCTCGTACCCTTGCCAGGGAATGTGGGTGGAGTTTTGGTATGTTGCAACTCCTACATGATCTACGAGAAAAGCCCAGGCTCGTCCTCTCGTCTTTTAGTACCATTACCCGTTCGTGCGGGGTCTTCTGGGACGAAGATTGTATGCCACTTTTTGCATAAACTCAAGAAGCAGGATTTCTTTATTCTTCTCCAGAGCTCTTTGGGTGATCTATATAAAGTGACCGTTTCTGATGCATCCGAGAGACATCCAAATATCAAAGTCACATACTTTGACTCCATTCCTATTTGCAATAGCATCGATATTTTCAAATCGGGCTTCCTATTCGCCAACACCACCAGTAATAATAAGTTATTCTACCAGTTCGAACAACTAGGAAGTGATAATGAAACCACAGTCCAGTCAAGGCTCTGGAATGAAGAGCTACAAGTTGAATACGAAAACACAGCCATGTCCAACAACATTTTTAAACCTGTTGGTCTCCAGAACTTAGCACTTGTCGATATTGTGGAGTCTTTGGGGCCTTTGATGGACAGTGCTCTTGTAGAGACAACCACTACAGGCACTGCTGATCCTCTAAAACAACTAGTGACCCTTTCGTCTCACTCTTATATGAAATCACTCATGTACGGAATGACCGTATCAGAACTTGTATCTTCCCCGCTTCCGATGAATCCTACAACGATATACACAACCAAAATCCTCAAATCTTCCAAAGATGATCAGTATTTGGTTCTCTCCTCTTCTCTCAGCGAGAAGACAATTATATTATCCATCGGTGAGGTTGTGGAAGAAGTCATGGACTCTGGGTTTGTCAATGACCAGTATACTCTCGCCGTACAACAGATAGGTGTTAGTTCTGTTGCTCAGATCCATAGAAATGGAATCCGCAATATCAAACACGTCGTCGACGAAAACTCCGGCGAAATAGTGAAAAAGATAAACACTGATTGGTACCCACCAGCAGGAATAACAGTCCTTCATGCAACATCAAATAACGAGCAAATTGTCGTTGGTCTCTCCAACCGTGAGGTTTGCTATTTTGAAATTGACCCCGCAGACGATCAGCTCTCTGAGTATCAGCAAAGATTTGAAGTCTCGGGCGGCTCCATCACAGCATTAGCTATCAACTCAAACCCATTAGGTGAGAGAAAAAGTTTCTTTTTGATAGTGGGCTCCTCGGACGAGACAATCCAAGTTCTCTCCCTATCTACACATACCTGCTTTGATGTCCTCACCTTACAGGCGTTGTCGTCGAATGCACGGTCGCTATTAATGCTTTCTTCAGACCGAAACTCTTTACATGTACATATTGGTATGGAAAGCGGGGTTTATGTACGCGTGAGCATTGATTCAATTACGGGAAAATTATCTGATACACGTCTAAAATACTTGGGGACAAAGCCTGTGCAACTAAGGGAATTAAGACTTCCTGATGTCAAGCAATCTGGAATTTTGGCCATAAGCTCTCGACCATGGGTGGGATACTTCAATATTGATAAGAACTTTAAGCTTTACCCTTTACTTGGCACCAACATTACCAGCGGAACTTCATTTTTTTCCGATGACATTGGAACAGAGAGTGTGGTTGGAATTAGCGGCACAAACTTAACTATCTTCACCCTTGGCAATGAAGAATCTGGGTTTAATGTCAATGATGAATTTGTGGTCAACCTGACCAAGCTTCGTTATACCCCAAAAAAACAAGTTCAAGAAGGTGACTTTTTTTTTGTATTGGAGTCAGAGTACAACATTGCATCCCCGTACGCGACTAGTGAACAAGTTGATGAAGATTACTATGAAGCCTTCGGCTTCGAAAGAAAAGAGGAACTGTGGGCATCTTGTATTCAAGTTGTGAAACAAACATCGGCTGAAGTAACACAAACTTTCGAGTTCGAAAACAATGAATGTGCTGTTGCTTTATGCTTATTACAAGCCGATGAGGAGAAGTTCCTCGTTGTGTCCACTGCACAAGACCTCAACTTCGGCAAGCAAAAAACCCTGGTAAGCTTCTTGTATACTTTCACTATTGAGTCGGAGCATAAGTTAAAGCTTTTACATAAGACATCTTTGGACGGACACGCCTCAGCTTTGGAATTTTTGGGGGACAAAAAGCTACTTGCAGCGGTCGGAAATCAGCTTCGAGTGTATGAACTCGGTAAAAAGCAGTTCCTTCGTAAGGCATCCACTAAGGTTGAATTCTTGAGAAGGGTAAACAAAGTCAAACATGTTGGTGGTGATATAGTGGTTGTGGGAGATTCTCAAAGCTCATTGATTTTCTTCCAATACGACTCTGTTAAGAACAACTTCACCCCCTTCGTAAATGATTCAATTTCAAGGCAAATCACGACCTTTGAAAACCTCGATAGCAGAACTGTGATTGGAGGCGATAAGTTTGGAAACATATTTGTCAATCGAATCCCACAGCCTGTATTTGAGCAGTTGAAAGACAATGTGTTGATGAAATTTCAAGAAGAGTTTCTTAACGGATCTGCCTCACGCTCAGCAAAGCTTTGTGACTTCTACATTCAGGACATTCCGACGTCTTTTCAAAAGGGTACGTTTGTTGTTGGGGGCACTGAGAGCATCATCTACACTGGACTTCAGGGGACTGTGGGTCTTTTGATTCCTCTTGCAACCAAACACGAGGTGGATTTCATGTTGAAATTAGAAAACATTATGAGAAAGTCCCTTGATGAAGACTTTTCCGAGCTCAGTAAAGAAAAGCGAGCCATCAGTTTGGCCGGCCGGGAGCACATAAAATTCCGCAGCTATTATAATCCCGTCAAAAATGTAGTTGATGGGGATTTCATTGAGAAGTATTACGAACTCGATCAAGCATCGAAGATCAAAATTGCCGGACAACTAGATAGGGCTCCTAGAGAAATCGAACGTAAGTTGTACGATTTGCGGAACAGGGCTGCGTTCTAGTTTCTGTTGTGAGGATACGAAAGTTAATTTATATCTATGGATAGAATATTCCTTGGAGGAAAATCCATGTAAAAGTGCTATTTAATTTAATGATGATTTAGATGTGCTTGGGTAGATGTACTGACATCCCCACGACACCGTTATTTTGGCGGAGAATCTTCGTAGATGT
The DNA here is from genome assembly GCA_005406065.1 of Metschnikowia sp. JCM 33374. Lineage (NCBI taxonomy): Eukaryota > Fungi > Ascomycota > Pichiomycetes > Serinales > Metschnikowiaceae > Metschnikowia > Metschnikowia sp. JCM 33374. Next base: position 55,071 of record BIMT01000057.1, read on the forward strand.
TCGCGGCATTCTTATCGTTAGAACCCCTATTGAGTGTCGGGCTCTCTGGTCCATTGCTCCCTTCGCTGTTCTTTCTGCCAGGCGTCTGGCCATTTGGAGTACTGAATTGTACAAAGTTCCAAAAAGCCGGCGAAGACTGGTTCACATTAGCATTACCTCCAGATTTTCCAAGATTGACCGACTTCGAGCCCCGCTCTGGAGTAAATGCTTCTAGCGGAACAATTTTCTTGGGTGACGTGAAGTTGAGACCAAGTTCGGAGGTATTGGAGGTGGTGGGTGCAGTTGAGTTTTGAATCATAGACTCGCTGGTATTGGGAATATGCGAAGTGTTTGAAAATGAGTTCCGCCCTCCACCGTTTTCGGGGGTGTTAGTATCAACCTTGGGCTGAGTAGGCGTCATCTTGAAAAGATTGATTCCCGGGGCAAAAGACGGAGCATTACCGTGGTTTGCTCCGTTTGGATTTGGTGGTTGCTGATTGTATGAAGTAGTACCTATCTTGGAATTCTTGGTTGAGTTTGAGTCCATAGAAGCGTGTCTCAACGGAGATGCGAGCTCCATTTTTAATTGTGGTTGAGGGGGTTGCAATTGCTGTTGCAGTAAATTCTGTTGTTGCTGGAATTGGTGTTGATGTTGGTTTGGTGCCTGTTGCTGGTTGGGCTGCTGTTGTGGATGTGGCTGCTGCTGCTGATTTGGTTGCTGCTGTGGTTTCTGATTGGGTTGCTGATGTGGTTGCTGCTGGTTAGGTTGCTGCTGTGGTTGCTGCTGGTTAGGTTGCTGATTTGGTTGGGCGTATATGACAGGCCGTTTCTGGTAATTTGCATTCCCATAGGGCATCTGGTAGCCGTTATGTGGTGGAGCGTGTTGCATACCATATGCAGAGTTCATTGGGCCAGCTTGCATTGGTGGATAAGGCAATTGCTGGGGAGCCTTTGTCAACATGTTGGAGCCCGTATTCATTTGATTGGGGGGATTGGTCTGTTGATGATCAAGAGTGCCACTTGCGGCGCCAGCAGTCTCTGACTTCAGGTAAAGCTTTGTATCAGGAAGACCCTGGTGTGTGGCAAGGTGAATCTGTAGTGTTCTGGACACGGAAGATCCACGTCTGGACTTCAGCAAGGTGCCGGTTTGGACTTTTTTCAAGAAATCGTTTCTGTACGAGTCGCTGATCTGCCACTTCATGCCTTTACCGGGCTCGTTGGGACGACGGGGCACTTTCTCAAATGCCTTGTTTAGAGATAAATTGTGTCTGATGGAATTCTGCCATCCCGTTTTCGAGTACTTGTAGTACGCGTAACGCGAAGAAATCCAGTTGTAAATCTCCGATAGCGACATGACACCATCGGGGTTCGAGAGAATCGCCTGAGTGATCATGGTTGCGTACGAGTATGGAGGCTTTATATCTTTGGAATCTTCCTTGGATAAATCCTGGTCAAGATTGTTCTGTAGTGACACTGCCGATACAGATGAAGGAGAATGTGCCAACAGACCCTTCTCAAACATCTGGAAGCTGGACATGCTTTGGAATCCGGTGCCACGCATTCCGTGCATGGGAGTGGCAGAAAGATCTGGCGCAGAAGTGCTTCGTCCATGGGAAAGACGAGGCATCTTGTGCATATCCAGACGATACCGGGCCAAGCACGACAGGAGCATTTTTGGCGAGATGCTAGGAGGAGTATCCGGCAAAATGAACATCATCTGGGTGCCGCCGACATCCAAAATGGCACCGGAATGGAGCGGAGTCGCATTATGGGCACCCACGGGCATTTTGGCACCATCGATACGCGCACCGTTACGCCCCAAAACCTTGAGTTCCCAGCATCGCAAGTCGATGTTATATGTGATGGCCGCATGTTGACGCGACACGATTTTCGCGGGGCCCAAGTCGATTTGCACCTGCTGCTGTTCCTGTGGTGTATCTCCCAACGGGACATCGGTGTTCCGGCCGATGGACACCGCAAGTGTTTTCACGTAATATGTCCAGTCACGCCCGGCGATCTTGGCATACGCCTGGACCTCAGTGGCAACATTCTTATCATTTGCAAAACAAATTGCCACATTCGTGCGCTCTTCGGGAACCTGTAAAGTCGAAATCACCGCATTCACCAAGTCCGCAGGGTCATCAAAGGTCGGAAGTTCTTCCGATGCGGGTCTCTTTTGCTCGCTCATAGTAGAAATGATTCGGGTACTGGGCAGCTGAAAAAAAGTCGAGACAATACTATAGCAAAAAAATTTTGTGGATTTTCAATGGCTTCTAGAGTCTTTCAAAGGTACTTGGGAGTCTTTTCCTTGCAAGAAATGATTCTGGGGAAGGATTTCTTTCGGGTTATATCAGTAGGGTAAACACGATAAAATGCGTTCCTGTTAAAACCAAGCAAAACTCTGGTAGGGACAAAAAAAAGACCAAAAGGGGCAGTTTTTCCGGGGAGTTTTTAATTCCTGATAAGTTTCTTATTTAGTACTGCGACTCTAATCTTCACTGGCCTGAGTACGGATTCAGTGGAGGGTTTGGATGGTACTCTGGCTTATTTCACCTGGTGAGCCCTATACCTGGTGAGAAGTTTTCCCTGTTGGACAAAACAGCGGACCTGCACGCAGTAGGGGAAGGACTCACAACGCTGCGGTGTAGAAGTGTCGATCCATGGGCAAATTAATTTAAGGGAGCGAGAGTGTGGTGTGCAGGACTGGTTATGGTTATTTTGTATCGGGCTTAAATGATGGCCATTGGTTAAACACCGGTTTTTGGAGCCCGGGGTGAATCTACTTGGGGTAGGGTGTTGTAGGACATTTCCTGCAGGATGTTTATTTACATTGCGATTTCTTTCTTTAACAGTCACGTGTTTTCGGGGTGTCATCACGTGATTGTATGGGGGTGGGGTACTGTGTGCACTCACTTGTGGTGTGATGTGTGGGTGGATGAGAGGCACCCTGCCTTGTCTGAATATCGATGAAGCGAGCAATAGATGTTTGAGAAGAAAGTATTGTTGCTTCATATGTTTTTCTGTTTCTTTTTTGAAGAATACATTAGGTATATCGGCAACGGTCTACGATAGGTGAATTTGTCCTAAGGTACAGTAGCCTGCGCAAATTCAGCACTGTGGTTTCTTGTTTTATGGCCATTTCAGTGAAGAATTAATTCCCATAGCTAGGCATGTTAGAGTTAATATTGACCGATATATAATGATTCCTTCATAATTAGGCCCAAATGACGTTCTAGGCGGTGTGGTTATGTGCAGTATGTCTGGTTCTGCGAGTAATTAAGAACCGTTCCTTGGGATCCTATTCCATACTATTCGAATCTATTCGAATCACTTCTGAAACACTTCTGAAACCTTCCATGGTTCGAAGCACTTGGAAAGTTCTTCATAAATAGCGAGAAAACTGTAAATAGGTTAATCCACCTCTTAGGTTGAGGCGTTCCTCAATCAGATGTATTAAAAAATTCGATGAGCTAGCCGACGATTTTGATCGGGATAGCATCACGATGTATTTAGAGTTCACATACTGTAATTGATGTGAAATAAGAGCTTTAGATTGCCGTTTTGATATCTGTAAGCACCCCATTGGGCATTTCCCTACTTGGAATACTCCCTCAAGCCCGTTAGTTCATTCATGTTTGGATAGGTCCAAATAGAAGCGTACCTTTTAGATTTTCAGGGCACTAAACAGTGGGGTTGTGTTATATAAACTGGTTTTTCTTCAAAGATTTCACAGTCGATATTTTTCATTTCTCAATGACATTTCAATGACAATGATAATAGCACGAGATCTATAAAAAAGAAATTTATATATTACAGAAGTGCTAGTATTTTATATATAGACTAACTTTGGAATGTACGGCTTCTTTCCTTAAATAAGCCCCATATTCATCAGGTTCATGTTTTGTTGCAATCACGAGCTTAAACGGGTTTCGCAGCTGTTATTTCACCGTCCAAATGGGTTTACAGTATTGCCCCATGCCAGGAAATCACACATAGTGTTTCTCCAGGAGACCCCCTTAGATCAATATAGATAAATATACCGTTTCAGTATTATCCTATTGAAACGCAAAATTTTGACAGCCACCTTACATTATAGTACTAAGCTATAAATACTCCCAAATGTGTATCTAAAATAAAGCTCCGGTTGGATGCGCGAACCATCCACACACCATAATCAGCAAATACTATAAAAAATCTAATAAACCCCTCTAAACATTAAGAAAGAAAAATCATGATCACGTTTATAAGACATATAAAAGAATCGAAGCAAAAGATATGGGATAAATAGGAAGATCTCAAAATATTGCAGCACGTGCCTTGAACCATTTTTTCTCTCATTTTTCAATGTCACATCCTCCTCTCCATGAAATTCCATGGTAGTGTTCTTCAAAGTATTCTTTTTTTTTTTTTTTTTTTTATTATTTAGATTGTGGCAGAATAAAACGACGAAGTACTTATTTGGACTGATTTTGGAGTTTTTCTTCCTTGTTTCAGAACGAGACTTCTTTTTCCTCGTCGTTTAAAATTGATGTGCAGTGAGCATTGTGAGGCTGGAGTTAGCGCACTGGCCAAGAAGGAATAAATTTCCACTACACTCCAGGAATTTCTATATTTTGAATTGAAAAATCACCAAGTGTGTTTCTTTATTGTGAAAATATAATACTGTGAAATTATTGATATAGTATTTTCCATTTTGGATTTTTATGGGCCATTTTTTACCTTTTATAATGTAAAGACAGTGCGAAATAAAATTGAAATTAAGGAACATAAGGTTAATTTCGGAAGAAATATAATTTTAGCCATAATGCTAATTTCTCATATTTATAAACTGCGAATTTAAGGAAAACATATAAATTCACTTATATGGTTTCTTATTCATTTTGCTCTTTTGCATTCTACAGATGTTTCCGAAATGTTGTATAGCATAGATATTATATATAGTACGTGTGATATTTGACTCTAGTGAATAGAAGGGAAGTGGAAATCCTCCCAAATGTTTTCTAATATATACATTTTGCACATTGGCCCACCTTGGATAGTTTATACATATACTGAATTCTTCAAAGACAAGCGTTTTTTTTCGTTTCCTCGGCCTGAACATTTCACGTTCCGTATTTCCACATGCCATGTTTGTCTTCCTTTCAACGAATCCGAAGTTCTACTGAGAAATGAGGCTATCAGGATGGAATGAGGCTATCAGGATGGCTTCAAGTGTGATGGGATGGCTTCGGCTTAGAGAGACTCAACAACATAGCATTTGGACACCATAATTTGCAATGGTTGGTATTTGAGAGATTCCGATGTCGGAGGTGATTACCAAAACGGATAGAGCTCCTCACCGAAAAACACCAGGTCAACAGCGTGAAGTGCACTAAGGTACCAACTTTTGTGGGATTTCCCCATACCCTCACTTTCACACCACCGCAGTCTCATAGTTGATTGGAATGACAAATGAGTCTATCTGGGTATCGAATCCACGCACATCAGTTTCCTCAACCTGTAGAATATCAATATCGGTATCCTCTTCCTCCATGCGCTTTTTGATCAAGTCGGTCTCATCGATGATATCGAACTCGTCCTCTTTCTCCTCGTATTCTTCATTCTCCTCGATCTCAACAAAGTCCGGCGCCAACGCACTCCATTTCAGTGGAAACTGTACCAGCCACAAGTATACAGTGCCAGTGTCAAGACCCGTGGAGCCAATCATACACCGATTGTAGTTCCACTTGACGTCGATCAACTCCTCGTGGCTTCCCTCCAAGATCTTGATGAGAGAGCCCATGGACGTCTCCCAGAGATACAAGTCCTGGGAGCTCTGACCAAACGTGGACGCTACAAGAAAGTCCGAGTTATGGTTGAAGGTGACGGTGTTCCATTGGAGTCGGTTGACCACATCCTGGTACTTGTACTCGACGTCAAACTCCCACAGGGACGCGTCCTTGTTGTTTATCATGTCCGGGAGGTTGATCTGGCGGATGATACGGTCGGAAGAGTTGACCGCAAGCTTGCGTCCATTGAGCGACACCAGGAGGGACTTGACATTGGAATTAGTCACCTTCACCAGGTGCACGGTCCGTGCTGTAGCAGTCAGGATCACGTTAAGCCAGCCCTTACTGGTGCCGGCAATGATGTAGTCACCCGTGGTATTGAATACCGCACACAACGTCAGGATGTTTTCCCAGCACCAGCGGCTTTTTGTCGGATTTATCGTCCTCATCGTCTTCAGCGGTGGATTTGCGCGCAACAGGCTCGGTGGACAAGCGGGTCACACTATAAGCGTCCTGGTCGCCATGTATGGTGACACAAACAGGATCGTTTTCGAAAAGAGACGCGGTGAACACGAACGGGTCGTAGGGGTGCAACGCCGCCAGCCAGATGGGCCCGTCGAACTGCACTTTCCGTAGAATGGCGGGGTTTTCCGCGCTTGAAACATTGTTGTTGGCGTGCTTGAGGTCCCATAGAATGCAGCTCCAGTCCTGGGACGACGAGAGGAGGTACCGGCCACACCTGGACCACGTCAAAGAGGTGACGGGCCGCACATGGCCATTTCTATGGAGCACACAGATGATGGCGTAGCTGCTGAGGTCATAGATGACGATGGTGCCATCGCTAAGACCCAGAGCGAGGTAGTCGCCTTTACGATTGAACTGGATGTGGACGGAATGGCCATATTGGAGAGTATGGATGAGAGTATCTGGATATTCTTTGGCGACGGTGAAAGGGTCCTGGAGTGCGAGGTTCATAATGTAGGGTAGTACTCCTGGAGGGGGTACGAAGATTAATGAGATGAAGCGAGTCCACGGGCGAAGCACGGGTTCAGGTTAAATAGTGTACGTGTAAATGTACGTAGGCGTACGTAGATGTACGTAAATTTGTGGGTAAATGTATGGGTAGATGTACGTAATGTACGTAAATGTACGGGTAAATAAATCCCATGGGGTTTTGGTTGGCCTTGTATGGAAAAAACGCGCCTCCAATACGCGCAGTCGTTTTTGGTTTGATGAAATATGGTGCGTTTAAGAAAAGAGGGCACCAGGTGAGATTGGATATGAGATCAAATAGTGAGACTATTTGTTCTGGCGGGTTTTGATGATATGGGGAAAGTGTATCAGTTGTGCAAAAACACAAGCCCAAATCAAAAAATAAAACCAAACCAAAAACCAAAAATCGCACTTCTCTTTGGTTTAACCATTGGTTGAACGGATAAACGGATAACCGGATGACCCATAAACCATTGGCAAAATCACCCTATACAAGAGGGATTTCACTTTTATTAAAACTCATAATGGCTTCAACATTCCTTTAGAAAAAAAGAGGTAGGAAAAAGATTTCCATGCCGCTTCTCAAATTCAAAGCGTGGAATTTGCAGCCTGGTAACACCAAGAGAACGACTCTAGAATTGACCCAAAGCCTTTATTCTTCGATGATAAGGTTCGGGAAATATTGCTTCACGAAAATAAAATAAGCTCCCAAAAATAGTACCAGCATCATTTTCTGGGCATTTGGGTGGGATGATTGTTGGCACTTGAAGACGTGGTAGAAATTACCAAATGAAATTCCACACCCAAAGGCACCCACCGAGGAAAAGGTGTGTGGGGTCTGGAAACTCACTCAAAAGACGTTGAATATTGAAATTCACACTACAGGAAGGGAAATTAATAAGTCTTTAAAGAGAAAGTGACTCATGAACCGTTGAAATTAGTCGTGGGCAGGGTCCTAAAAGAAGAACCAGCCAAATCCGCATATCCGAAACTTGATCATAGGACTAGGAGCACTTGATGGGGCTCTTCTGTATCACAAGGGTTTCCGGAAAAGCCGTACATTTCACTAATCAGCGAAGGAATATGGTGACACCAACAAATGTTGAAAGGGGACGAGATAATCCCACAACACGTTGACCCAAGGACGTCTTCAAACTAGAGAGCCTGGGAATATACCGTGGGAGTCAAAACTGGCAAAAAGTGGCGAGTGAGGGGTGTTTGGAATTACAGGGCTTCACATATACCAGAAGACAGAAATAATAGGGAGGATTTGACAAAATCCATTGGATTTCATTGAGATTTTCCAATTTTTCTATGAAAAACATAGTTTCACGTGCACCAAGGTAGTATACCGGTGGTGATGATGTCAATAGTCAAACCGATGGCTGCACCGGTGCAACATAGACACAGAGGCAATATTAGGGACTATAGCTTAATGTGGACATAGTTAGAGACAGATGCAGAGGGAGAGCCAAGACTCGCGGGTGTACTTGTTTTCTTAGCAAGACAGACGATTTTGGGTCCTGATAACTCAATCGAAGGTTTCACCGACCCACGGCCCCGTTCCAGCGACTCACACAATATGGACTAGCGCCAGAATGATCCATAAATCTTATCACCCATACTAAGACCCACACATCCATTAAAGCATTTGCGGCGTCGGGTTTAAAATCTATAGATGTGATAAATAACAACCCCCTAGAATGCTAGGGCCAGTAAATTCAAATTGCCTGTTCAGAAAAAGCGCCGTCCTTATCGGAGTTGCAACCTTTTTTGCATTCGAATCACAGGAAAGCTATCGTGCGATTCTGTAACCCCATTGATATTTCTTGGATTATAGTCGAAATCACACATATACAGCTAAATGTGGGGCTTTGGAAAAAGCCGGTCTGCGAAATTGTCCACTCATGTCCAAAGTCTATTTTTTGCAGGAAACATCAAACCCACCCTCTAACCCCACCAGAGCCATAGGCCGTTGCAAGCTCAATGATGTGATTAATCAGTATTTTTGAGAAACATTATACATTATCTTATTCAGTAGGGATGTACTTTTCTTTGCTTGTTCCTCAAAATATACGTTATAAATAACATTTTCTCTGGCGTAATACCCAAAACTTTTCATTTAAAATGGCGCTTCTATCTGATACGGGACTTATGGTGTATCCTTATAGAGAGGATAGACCGGCTCGCCGCTCGAGTGAGCCCGCACCGTCGCACCGCCTGTGCCTGGGTTACTAGCCAACTCCAGGTTCAATTCAATAAACAAGATAACGGGAAAAAAACGGTGGTTTGGAATTCAATAACACAACGGCGGGGCCAAATGAAAAAAGCCCCAAAAAATATCATCCCAAGAAGATACACAGAAATTAAGGAAAATCCTTCTATTAAATACCTCGTTTTCTTCCTGCTTGGCCGGGCCCAGTTTTGGCCCGCGTCTCTTTTTGGCCCCAAAATGCGGCCCCAAATGCGGCCCCGGCCCTAGCAGTTGAATCGGCAACACGGCCCAAGCTTCTCGCCCCACAAAATTCCCTGGGTTATCAACCACCAAAACTCAAAAACAACTATTTCCTACATGCCACACCCCGGACATCCCGGGAACACCCCCGGCTCTACGGAAACACACCTACCGAAGTATTTCCCTCGCAAAAACTTCGATGACCGTGCACAAACCGCCCTTGCTCGCCGCCTTAGGACCCGCACGCCCGTGGCCCTACAACACCATACTCTTGACCAACTCCAAGACAACTTACACAACACACAAAAGTCCCGCCATGTCATTAACTGGTCGGAGACAAGTCTTATCACACGCACACTCAATGCAGCGCCGTTCTTGTCGAAATTCGGCGCGCCAACCGCCATTGAACTCTCCCCCACCCATATTTGGGTCGGCACCCGTTTGGGCCGTGTGGCCGCCTTCACCTACAGGCAAAACCTCGACTTTGTTCTCGAGTTAAGCGCCGAAACACAAACACAAACACACCTCAACACAGCCCATGCTGCTTCGGCCGCTTCTGCCGCGCCCACCACCTCCACAGCCTCTCCCGTGACGTGTATGGCCGTTTCTTCCAATGGTCTCTTTGTTTGTGCAGGTCTCGCCAACGGCAGCGTTGTGGTATGGGAAATCCCAAGAAATCCCAACAAGCTGCCGTCGCCAGATATACTCTACCCCTTCGAGACCATCAGGAGCTTGTCTTTGAGCGAACGGGCGGCATCCAGCGACGTTGTGGGCCATCTTTATGGCGTTCCCGTCAACACCATCTCTTTTGTGGGCGATCTGCACCAGAACTTGGTGTCATCCGATATTTCCGGGCTCGTTCTCTTCCACCACGGGTTCCAGAAATTGTTCCGTAAGCGCTTTGTGTCCCAGCGGCTCTTGGGGTACCATGTGGCGAGTCTGGCTGACCTCTCCGACCGCTTTTGTGTCCACGACTGCCTGGTTCTTCCGATTGGCACGGCGCCACAACTCACCGACCATATAGGGGTATTGGCCGTAATCACCAGCAACATCTTGGTGGTTCTTTCCATCTGTTCCTTGAACAATGACTCCACCTCGTACCCCAAAACCCACTTCAAGATCACCCGCCCGAAGAACGTAAGTGTAGACTTCAACAACGCCCCGCTTGGGTGCTTGACTTGGTACCCCAGCATCAAAACAAAGAACACCGGCGGGTTGGCGCTGAAAAACGCGAAATTGGCCTATTCATGGAACAACGTGCTCACGATTCTTGAGCTAGACAATTCCCGCATCCCAGAAAACGCCATGGCTATCCTCGCGGACTTGAAGGATAAGGACCGTGCCATCCCGGAACTCCAGATGTTCAAGACCGCCCGCTGGAATGCCCCTGACCCGAACCAAAAAATCCTATCGTTGAAGTGGCTCAATTCAGAGATTTTGACTGCGCTCATTCAAGACACCGCCGCCCCAGAAACCGATACAAAACTTCACTTTTTCTACTACCGCAACGATGAAGACTTGTGCGTGTTGCAATTGGTGGGTTCAGATGACATTGAGTCGCAGCAGGTGTCGCAGATGGACCTTTCGGGTGACTCTGCAGATTTAGGGTTGCGTTTTTTCAACTCATCGCTACGTATTTTCAGACACCGGCCCGTGGTGTTGGTTGATTCGCATTCACCATGTCTCAAATCGCTTTTGACGGGTAGCACATCCAAATGGGCCGACCGTCTCATGGGCCTCATCACAGCAAAGGACTTTATGTCAGCGTTGCTTTCCGCCTACGACTTCTACTGCTCAGAAAATACCGGCCAGCTTCTTCTCAGTGGCCTACCACACACTACAAACGAAAGACACGAAGTTGTCGAGCCTTTCCTTCTAGATATCATGCGGGAATCAGTGGACTCAATATTTGGCACTCCCCAGAAGTCTCTTGATCTCAAGGATAGCCTCTGGCTCTATTTCCATATAACGGGGATGATCACCAGCGATAGGGGAGGGGTCACAAAAGACGATCTCCTTGAGATCTTGGATAGAGTTCATGAAGTAATCAGCGACTACGGCTTGTTCTTTGAAATTCTCGAGAAGTTCATCTTGGCCAGGGAAATCCGCACCTTGCCCCCCTCGGTATTCAAGAATCTCGTGGAAACCTACGTGGAAGCTGAAAGAGGAGATCTTTTGACGGAAATAATTTGCATACTTGACACCAGAACCTTGAACATCGACTTGACCTTGAAGCTATGTGAAGCACATGGCTTGAGAGAGTGTCTTGCTTATATTTGGAATGTGCTCCTTAAAGATTATACGCGCCCCTTTATCAAGCTTATTGCCGATATGGATCTGGAAGAGTACATCCATGAACAAAAGATTCTTGTTTATACCTACATGTCCTATATTCTTTCAGGGCGACAGTTTCCTACAGATGATTATTTGAGCATGAACGAGGAGGAAATTGCACGCGCTGCCATCTGCAAGGTTTTGTTTGGATTAAGGGAAATCGATTGTGACGCCACGCGTGAATTCCGCCTTAGCCTTCAAACCAATACCGTGTTTCCATACCTCTACAAATTCTTAAAGTTCGATGCTTTTGAGACTTTGGCCACCTTGAACGAGTTTTTCGAAAACCCTTGCCTCAATACAGAAGGCAAAGGCGAACTCAACCGCCAGTACATCATAGAGGCATTGATAGATATATTCCGGGAAAACAGAGATGCTTTCTCCGTGAGAGACCGAGTTCACCTAGCGATTTTTGTTGCTAGAAACTACCCGAAATACTTTCAGTTCATCAGAATTTCGGACTCAATCTTGGAAGAAACAGTTGAAATGCTCTGCAATAGCCCAAAAGAGTGCCATGATGATGCAGAGCTTGCGTTGGAGAGTCTATTGCCCGTTTATGATGTCAAAAACGAAGAATTCTTTCAAGAACGTATAAAAGCAGCAAAATTTTATAGAGTTGCTTTTGGATTGAATAGATCCATGCAGAGATTTTCAAATGCGTTGGAGATATGGTTGGAGCAACAAAGAGATACCAATGCTATTGACCTTCATACAAACTTCACTGCGTTTGTTGATATTGTCTCCAATACGTTTGGCCGTAAGGGCACAAGTCAGGCAGAGCAGACAAGGTTATTCCATATCATCGAAGATAACTTCGAAGAGTTGGTGTCAAGATACCCGCAAGATATGGTAATATTGGCAAATTCTTACAATGCTTCTATGCATCGTATTGTATTGAGATGCCAAGATGAAAAGTTGGCATTTGAGTACTTGAAGACGTTGTTCGAGGATCTGGAGTTTCCAAATTTTGGAACTAGCAAGATCGTACTCTTGATCAAATTCATCTCCTTGAGCTGTGAATTCGCCCGGAAAAAAGTGTGTGATTTGGTCGATATTCATTCACACGAGCTAGTCAGATACCCAACGGAATATGAAGGTCTCCTAGAAAAACTCAGGGCAGAGAGGTGTTTTGAAGCCCTTGCAGTGTTATCTAGGAATCTCGGGAAATATGAACAAGCTATTCAGGTGCTTGGAGATGGCTGTAAGTCAGTCTCTGAGGAGGGCGAATGGACTAGCTTAGAATCTTTGGTTTCCATAGGAATATCTGTATGTGAGAAGGACAAAGGCTGCTGGGGGCGTTTGGTCCAAATATTAGTTGGGTTGAAAAGTCCTAAAGAAAGTGACACCACACTCCCTGATCTGGTGAACCAGAGTATCTATCGGTGTTTCAGAAAAATTATTGATCGAGGTGAAAAGGAGCAAAACCCTCATTTCTTTACAGAGATTCTTCAAGGAGTGATGGACGAAGCTACGCTCTCACACGTGCGGGAGGTACTACAGGAGACACTTACTTCATTCTATTTCGATAGTGAGATCCACAATATCACACTAGGGAAATTGAATGGCCGGATCCGCAAGCACATGGAACATGCGAGGTTGGATTGTCTTCGTGGCTGGATCTTGAAAGATAAAGAGTGCGCCAGCTGTGGAAAGCCCATGTGGGGCGATGATGTATCCAACAGACATCGTGAAGCCTGGGAAAATAGAGAGAAGGCCAAGGCATTTGATGAAGTGGAGTTCGACAAACAAGAGTTTACAGACTGTGAATTGGTGTTATTCAAGTGTACGCATGCGTACCATAGCCATTGTCTCGAGAGATTGGGCAGTGCTGGTCGGTGTGTTATTTGCACCCAATAGGCGAGATGATACTTTACTGAATAAAGGGAAGGGAAGGGAGTTGATTTTCCAAGCTTATGATGATTACACACGTAGACACAAAACAGTGACTGCACGGGGCCTGTCTGAGACGAGGGGTAGTTATTAACAATCCACTTGGCTAACGACCAGATCAGATTTGAGCCTGTTTTGAGGAAAACTCGAACAGTGATGTGATGCTACAAAGGTTTTTCTTGCAAAAAGTTACTGATTCACTCTGCGTTGTCAAACAGACTTTCCCACGTCTGATTGCAACAAGCAAAACGACCGGATCAAGTATACTTTAATAACCTCAGAAATGGCCCAAATGTGGATGAAGTCAACGACTTTACCGATTGTGGCAAATGGAGCCATTCAATTAGCCAGAAGTGGCAAAAATCAGTCACAAAGCGTGACGTTTCAAAAGAAGTTGCCACCCACTTATCCGAAAAGAAGGCAATCTGCGCAATATCCCTCTCTCTGAATCACTACAGCGGGGTGCGGGGGAATCGGGGCCGTGGGGGCTTGCAGCGTTGATCGGACAGACGATTTTCCGGGCAATTGGGGCTGAAGTGTCGGAGCAAGACGCGTGCTTCGGCTTTTTCACGAGCGTTAACGAGCTAGGCCCGACTACATGCAGTACACACTTCCAGATCCGGCAGATACGACAACACCGTTACCCAAAAATAGAACCGCAATGCAGTCCCACACGATGTGCAACGGTGGGACCTAAAAAAAGAAATAAAAATAGAAAAAAATATAATGGAGAGGAAAATCCTTCCACCGTTTTCAAACCATAAGAAAGTATAAGACCAAAAAAAAAAAAAAAAAAATTGGTCACCAGTTGCAAGCGGACTTCCACTATAAAATCACAAATAAAGCTTCTCATTGATTTCTGTGATTCACACCTTGGCTTATATTTAGACAGCCTCATCGACCTTCCAGAACCCTGGAATCCTGGCCTTTTTGCTTTGTTCCTTCACGTCTGTGCATCAAATCACCCACGTGGCGTCAAGATTGTTTTCTACACCAAGAATTTGATCTAGAAAAGGCGAAAATCCATAAAAGGACACCAAAAAAAGAAAAAAACCCCAAAAAACGTTATACTCAGAGAAAACCCATAGATATGAGTTTTCTGGATGACGATCTTTTTGAAGACGAGAAGCCCAAGCAACAGCACACTCGCAACTTCTCGCCCAAGCCTCCAAGACCTGTGCTGGCGATACCCACAATCACAGCTGCACACACCAGGAGTTTTTCCAGTGTAAGCGAGAAAACGTTCCAGAAAAGCGCCGGCCCCGAAGACGAGGAGGATAATTTCTATGAAAAACTTGGCGGCAGTCTCTACGCGGGATCCGCCATCTCGCTGCCCAGAAACAATGCCGTTCGGCAGGTGGATGCCCAGAAACAGGGCGGGGTGCGTTTTAATGAGCACAGAATGTCGACGTTCACGGAGTTTCCCGAGCTGAACAGCGCTTATGGCCTCGAGTACCCTGCTTCCGCATATAACCGATCAAGCACAGTTTTTGTGGGCTCTTCCGATAGATTGAGTGTCGATCCCTCGAGATTTGGCGACGCGGCTCACCCGCGCCACTCGATGATGTCGATGATGCCTCTCCAAACAAATAACTACAACACCAACCTTTTGCAGGAGACAGACGAGAACTTGGATCCGTTTGGAGAAGACGACTCGTTGTTCCTGGACACCGGCGAGGATGCCGTGGGCCGCAGCACCACTCTCCGCCGCAAAAATACCCAGAGCGAGGCCCACCTTGATGACGAAGATTTTACTCCGCGCTTGAACTACACCAAAACCATCAAGAGAGCCAAACTTGTGCACGGAAACTATATCATCGATGCACCGGTGCCGCGGGCTCTTCTTGACGTGTATGGACAGGCGTACGGGAAAAGTGACGAGACGTCGTTCGTCAGGTACTCGGGTGTCACGTGCGGGCCGTCCAACTTCAGCAAGTTCAACTACAACATCCGCCAGAAGATGTATTCGCCGCCGCGGGAGACGGAGATCATGGTGTGCATCACCATGTACAACGAAGACGAAGTGCTTCTTGGCCGGACACTCAAGGGAGTGTTTGAAAACTTGAACAACCTTACAAGAAGACGAGACCCTAACTGGGGCGAAGGGTCGTGGAAGAAAGTCACGGTGGTGATTGTCAATGATGGGCGGCTCCAGCTTAACGAAAGAACACAGAAGCTCCTTAGCGCGCTCGGCGTGTTCCAGGAGGGTTACGCCAAATCCAAGGTCAACAGCAAGGCGGTCAAGGCACATCTCTACGAATACACCACAACCGTGGGCGTGGAGAGAGTCACGGACGAGCGGGTCCACCTCAACGTGGGTCTGACGCCCGTGCAATTGATGTTTTGTCTTAAGGAGAAAAACGCGCGGAAGATCAATTCGCACCGATGGTGTTTCCAGGCGTTTGCGCCGTTGTTGAAACCGAAGGTGATCATGCTTTTGGACTGCGGAACCAAGCCCGCAAAAGACGCGTTTTACCACTTGTGGAACGCGTTCAAGGACCCTAATGTTGCAGGGGCATGTGGAGAAATGAGGGTGGCGCTTGGCCGCAACAAGACGCTTCTCCTGAACCCGCTTGTGGCGGCACAAAACTTCGAATATAAGATTTCCAACGTGTTGGATAAGCCGATGGAATCGATGTTTGGATTTATCTCGGTGCTTCCCGGAGCCTTCTCGGCGTATAGATGGGATGCGTTGCTCAATGTGGATGGCCGTGGGCCGCTTGAAAAGTACTTCAAGGGAGAGTTTTTGCACCAGCTTGCCAAAATCGACAACGAGGAAGACGACGAGGCCGATCTCAAGGAGAGAAACTTCCAGGAGTCGGGCATTTTCACCTCCAACATGTACCTTGCCGAGGACAGAATCTTGTGTTTTGAGTTGGTTGCAAAACGAAGCAAAAACTATGTGTTGCGTTACGTCAGTGCCGCCACCGCCGAGACCGATGTGCCGGAGAAGGTGGACGACTTTGTATTGCAGCGGCGGAGATGGCTTAACGGGTCGTTGTTTGCCGCCATGTACTCTGTGTTCCACTGGAGGCAGATCTGGAGATCCAACCACTCGCTTCTTCGGAAACTCTGGCTCCAGCTCGAGTTTTACTACCATTTGATCACAGTCACGGTGTCGTGGTTCTCGCTTGCTTCGTTTTTCTTGGTTTTCCGTATCTTGACCAAGAACTTGGGTGCCAATGAGGTGGGGTTCCAGCTAGGAAAGTATATTTCCGAGGTGTTTCTCTGGGTTTACGTGGGGTGTCTTGTTTGCACGTTTGTGTTGGCCTTTGGTAACACTCCTCGAGGCACCAAGAAGCTCTACATTGCCATCACGGTTGTTTTCGCCGTGTTGATGGCGTACTTGTTGTTTGGTGCGGTGTTCTTGGCTGCCACCACGGTCAAACTCGTCTTGAGAGAATCCAAAAAAAAGTTTAGCATGGAGATGCTTATCACCAACCGGAAACTTCGGGACCTTGTGGTTTCGGTGGTGAGTACTTATATCTTATATGCGATTGGAGCGGTGATTCATGGCGACCCGTCGTTTATGGTGACGTCGTTTTTCCAGTACCTTTTGCTTTCCCCATCCTACGTCAATGTGTTGAACATCTACTCCTTCTGCAACATTCACGATGTGTCGTGGGGTAACAGAGACACGCCGCAAGCCAAGGATCTCGGTACGGCCAAAGTGTCTGATGTCGATGGCCTGTTGGTGATGACGGTGGTACCAGGGTCAGCGGATGAATTGGAGGAGAGCTACTTGAAAACACTAGAGGATTTGAAGGTGGCGCCGGTTTCGGTCGTCAATGTGAGAAAAAAGAAGCAGAAGGACGACTCGTACTATGCCTTCATTCGTACGGTGACGGTGTTGATCTGGATGTTGACCAATGCTGTTTTGGTGGCAATTGTGTTGGCTGCCGTGGGAAACCAAAACAATATCTGGAACGATTACCACAATTCTACAGTGTTCCTCACTGTCATCTTGTGGGTGGTGTGTGGATTGGCTGCCTTCAGACTCATGGGCAGTGTTTTGTATGTGTTGACCAAGTATGGCCGGCCCCTCTGTTGGTGGGCCAAGAGAAGAGACACGGTAGCTTGATGAGAGAAGAGATATAATGACAAGAGATATGATGACTTGATGACAGAAGAAAGGAAGAAAGAGATACAGAACGTTGGGTGGAGACACCAGGCTGACCAGCAAACCAATGCGTCCAGTTGTCGTCCAATTACCGGCTGACAACACTTGATTACGAACAGTCGGGGCCCCGTTTCCTATTTTGGGAATGCCTTATCTTGGAAGCCTTATCTTGGGATGCGTATCTTGGGGATTTCCTTATCTTTGAAATGTCGGGGACTGTCTAGAACGAGAGGTAACAAACCAAGGCAGAGCCGGCATGGTGCATACATGATTTTTATCACTCCTTTCCCTCTCAGCCACACCTAGAAACCAAAAAAGAAACAAGTCTTCTACATGAGAAGGGGTAAACATTGATGAAGAAGGACGCAAGAGAAAATATAATCACAAAGGAGGCAAATTACAGACAAGGAGGCAAATTATAGCGACGACAGAATATGCTTTGCCAACGAAGCCGACACCATTGTTTTTATCTATTTGGTTTGGTGGGCTATTGGATTTATTTTACTGGCTTGCTGTTTTCTTATCTTGGTACGACCGAAGTAACCCGGTGAGGAACCCGGTGGGAACCAGTGACGAGGAAATGCAGGGCACACAGTATCGAAGAACACAGGGCAATCAAGAAAGTGAGAATGGTAGCAGGATTTTATTTGAAGAGTATCCCAAGCCATAACACAGAAAGTCACAGCGACTATCATAATTCTTGGCGCTGAACAATCTCTTATCCCCGAGGGAAACTTCTGCATCTCCATTCGGAAAACAAAGTGGAGTTGCTGCAGGAACCGGTATTGGTGATGCATGGGGCTGGTATGCCCGGAAAAATGGGCCACGGGGTCATGGGCCCCCAAAAATTTACTTTGGGCACCGAAATAGATACATAGGTAAATCCAAGAAAGTGCAAACTTAGGAAATGAGTTTATTTTTTGGAGGGGTCACCGAAAAAGGTATCATGAAAGTTAAATTTTATTTAAAATAGACCACCGAAGGGAACGAGCCGTCGCCAGTTATTCAGTGCGGCAGCAAGAATAGAATATCAGGAAAAAGCAATGCGGGTTTCTGTCGGCCAATCAGTTTGCAGACATCGAATCCGCTTAAACTTTCCTTTCACATGTTGATGGAGACGATTTGATTTGATGACGAAATTTTTCCTCCTGGCTTGGGCGGGCCAACAGAAACAAGGTAGAAAAATAATCTTCCTTTTATTTTTATTTTTATTTTGATGTTTTGCTTGATGTTATTAATTCATTTGCACCAAGAAACCGATCTAAAGAAAGATATGCATGTAAATAAACACCAAGAATCCTTCGATTTGGAACAAACCTTTGCTATGTTACAGTGTTGAATGTGAGTACTGCCGTGCCACACCCACAAGTCTAAAACAACAAAGAACAAGTAAAATCTCACGTCGGGTAAAGGTCGTTTTCCGGGGCACACAACATGGTTATACGCACTTATCCCTTCAGGTTCCACCTCTTGAAGCGACTCCTTCCGGACCACATGCTTAGGTACGTAATTTGGCAATATCCCGAATATCCGAATATCCCGCCCGAATTCCCGGCGTGTAGATTACTCGGCCGGTATTTTCTTCACCGATCACATAGGCTTCAGAGCGTCGGCAGCAGCAAAACGGCTGGAGATGCCGACACCGAGGGTGACGTGCGGAGATCCGGGGACCGGAGAGTGCGGCCGGCAGCAAGTAGGTGGTGACGAAATCGTGCGACATTTTTGAGATATTTTTTGAATAATATTTTGGCCCTGGGCTTACCGGGAATAGCCGGGCATAGTGGATGTGGAAAAAGAAACAGGATAACCAATTAGACCTTGCTCTGCTCGCCACGGCGGTGTAATGTCGTGTAATGTCGTGTAACGCCTCGAGACACCAGCTTCCTTGATTGGAGTATTCCACCGGGTTTTGTTATATCAAAGCCCAAGTGATCCAGCCGTTTGGGGTTGCGGACCCCGGATGCGGTGTGAACACGACCTTTCATGAGTTATCCGAGGAATTGTCTTAGCGAATCAGAGGGTGAGGGATTTTACGCGGGAAAAATTCTCATGGGCCCCGCACTACTACGAGACGGAAAAAGTTCGCCCGGGGTCGAGTGCTAATATTTCCGAAGTATTAGGCACCAAGAAAAAATAGATATTAAAGAAATGAAAAAAAAAGACGAAAAAAAGACGAAAACACGCTCTGAAACTCAATAACTTTACTTGATACTGGAACATTTGATCCCGAAGTGCTTAAAACTCCATAATAATGGCATTATAGAAAACAATAACAACAAAAATAAACACAACAACACAGTAAGAGAAAAGTACGAACGGCGCCTGTTTCGGCCCCAAGCAACCTCACTTGGGCCCGAGCCCTCGTAAGTGGGCGGTTTAACTCAGAAAATATCCCCTCATCCGTGTGTTTTGCGGGAAATTTTTCCAGAGTGGGGGATGGCATGCAATCCCCATTGTGCATATAGCTAGGGACGGCTCCATTTTAGGCAGGAGGAAACCTGAAACGGAAATTATATTGTCGTGCGGTGTCCAGATAAAGGCTTGACGTAAATACAAACATACTCTAATCGATTACCTCAAACCCGAAAGCTGCGATACTTGCGACATATTGGGAGATGTATCGCCACAAGCGATTTTGGCTTTTGACATCTTCTATGCTTGCAACATTTTATGCGGGATGCTGTCCTATAGTTCAATACTTTTTGGAGGATATCTCCCGGCGGAATACAATCGGAAGGGAATCATACTGGTGTGCCGAGCGTAACTTTATATTGTCATGTTCGGGTGCTTTAACTAGGGATGAAGGCATAAGATAAGAAGTAAAAAAGAAAGCACACCCACACACAAAGTAAAATGCTTAAAAGTTTAAGCACACAAGAATATCCCTGTTTGGCGTTTCAGGTTTCAGATATCTTCCGCAAATATCGCTTGAAGTTTATCTTGGATCCAAGACTGTAGAATTGTCGCTGAGTCATTTTATCTGGCGCTGGCATGGGGTCCGGCCCATTACGTAGGAAAATGAAGACTTGGCGAGTAATGTTTCCCTAATCATGGACCCGGAAGGGATTCTGCCAGTTGTGAGTTCCGGGGTTGAGGTCCGGAGTAGTGGGTCAAGCTGGCGAATCACACAACCCTGGTCAAAGGATATGGGTGCGGATATGGGTATGGACATGGGGGCAGGGCAGACATGGGGGTAACCCTGGGAATGCGCAACCACAGCTGCCCACGATACACCTCGGAAATGCAATGGGTATACATGTATGTTTGCATAGATGAGCATCCGCGCGCACGGCGCGTGCAGTACTTAATATTAGTATATGCCAGAATAATAAGTACCAAAAAAAGAAAAGTGAAAACATAAAAAATGTCGCCAGATAACAACATTCCTCCGTGCCGGGCCCGTCTCACTAAAGACATTTCTGAAGCTAGGTTTTTTCATTCTTAGACATGGTGTTGTTCGAATTTAATTAAAACCCCAAACATGGTTCCTCCCGTCTAAGTGTATAATTTGGCATTGACGGTTGTTTTCGGGTTGCAATTGGCAGAATATCTGCAAAAAAACCCCGTACCTCAACTCAGTATGATATTGAGGTATTTAATTTTGAATATTTTTTTTAAAAAATTCTGCCAGGAGATACACTGTGAGAAACGTACATTTCTCGACCAGAGTAAATGTCAACCACAGAAAAATGCATACGACACGCTCTAAGAATAGAAAACACCTGGTTTCATTGCGACACGTAAACACACGATTGTAGTTTGTAATTTCGCCAACAACTTTGACTGGAAATTTCTTAACAGTGCCCGGATCATTTCGTTTAGGTCAAAAGCAAGCACAGGGAAAGTTGGACGAATCCATGCCCAGCGGATAATGTTGCTCGGCGGGCTTGCATTCTTGCCATGCACAAGGTGCGACATTATCGGTGGATTTCTGGTTTGACCTGCACGAGCATATGCAAAAAAAAAAAAAAGTGGCTGTTGCCGAATGCGTCCAGCTTTTGTTTATGCGAACAAATTCCCTCACCGAAAAAACACCCGAACCACTGGCTTACAGAAAATTTCGCAGCTGCTCAGCTTGGCCCATATAAATCCCCCAAATCCCCGTCCTCATTCGCTTAATTTTTCTTCTTTTTTTTTTCTTTTCTCCTTACAGTTGTTGTTTTTCACAAGACCTCTCATCAATTATTCATTATGAGTGCAACCGAGCCAACTGTAGAAAAGGTCCCTTTGGCCGCTAAGGACGACGAGGACGAGGATGAAGACATTGACCAATTGATCTTGGATTTGCAATCCCACCACGGCTTGGATGACGACGAGTCCGAGGAGGAGGACGATGGTGCCTCTTTCAAGGCTGTGCCAGATGAGTTGTTGCAAACTAGCTTGACCACTGGTTTGACTGACGACGAAGTCACCAAGAGAAGAAAGAAGTACGGTTACAACCAAATGGCCGAGGAGAACGAGAACATGGTTCTTAAGTTTGTTATGTTCTTCGTTGGTCCTATCCAATTCGTTATGGAGGCTGCTGCTGTTTTGGCTGCTGGTTTGGAGGACTGGGTCGATTTCGGTGTCATTTGTGCTTTGCTTTTGTTGAACGCCTTCGTTGGTTTCATCCAAGAATACCAAGCTGGTTCTATTGTTGAGGAGTTGAAGAAGACCTTGGCTAACACTGCCAACGTTATCAGAAACGGTACTTTGATTGAGATCGAGGCCTCGCAAATTGTCCCTGGTGACATTTTGCAATTGGAGGATGGTGTTGTCATCCCTGCTGATGGTAGAATTGTGTCTGAGGACTGTCTTTTGCAAATTGACCAGTCTGCTATTACCGGTGAGTCCTTGGCTGTTGACAAGAGATCCGGTGACAGCTGTTACTCTTCTTCCACTGTTAAGACTGGTGAGGCTTTCATGGTTGTTACTGCTACTGGTGACAACACCTTCACTGGTCGTGCTGCTGCTTTGGTCAACAAGGCTGCCGGTGGTACTGGTCACTTTACCGAAGTCTTGAACGGTATTGGTACGATTTTGTTGGTTTTGGTTATTGTTACTTTGTTGGTTGTCTGGGTCGCTTGTTTCTACAGATCCATTAAGATTGTCACTATCTTGAGACACACCTTGGCTATCACTATTATTGGTGTCCCAGTTGGTTTGCCAGCTGTTGTTACCACCACTATGGCTGTCGGTGCTGCTTACCTTGCTAAGAAGCAAGCTATTGTCCAAAAGTTGTCTGCTATTGAGTCCCTTGCCGGTGTCGAGATCTTGTGTTCCGACAAGACCGGTACTTTGACCAAGAACAAGTTGTCTTTGCACGAGCCATACACCGTTGAGGGTGTTGAGGCCGACGACTTGATGTTGACTGCTTGTCTTGCTGCTTCTAGAAAGAAGAAGGGTTTGGATGCTATTGACAAGGCTTTCTTGAAGTCTTTGATCAACTACCCAAGAGCTAAGGCTGCTTTGACTAAGTACAAGGTGTTGGAGTTCCAACCTTTCGACCCTGTCTCGAAGAAGGTTACTGCTATCGTTGAATCGCCTGAGGGTGAGAGAATTATCTGTGTTAAGGGTGCTCCATTGTTCGTCTTGAAGACTGTTGAAGATGACCACCCTATTCCAGAGGATGTCCACGAGAACTACCAAAACACTGTTGCTGAGTTTGCTTCCAGAGGTTTCAGATCTTTGGGTGTTGCTAGAAAGAGAGGCGAAGGCCACTGGGAAATCTTGGGTATTATGCCATGTATGGACCCTCCAAGAGATGACACTGCTGCTACTGTTCACGAGGCTAGAAGATTGGGTTTGTCTGTTAAGATGTTGACTGGTGATGCCGTTGGTATTGCTAAGGAGACCTGTAGACAATTGGGTCTTGGTACCAACATTTACGATGCTGAGAAATTGGGTCTTTCTGGTGGTGGTGACATGGCCGGTTCTGAGATTGCTGACTTTGTCCAAAACGCTGATGGTTTCGCTGAGGTTTTCCCTCAACACAAGTACAACGCTGTTGAGATTTTGCAAAACAGAGGTTTCTTGGTTGCCATGACTGGTGATGGTGTTAACGACGCCCCATCTTTGAAGAAGGCTGACACTGGTATTGCCGTTGAGGGTGCTACCGATGCTGCTAGATCTGCTGCTGACATTGTTTTCTTGGCCCCTGGTTTGTCTGCTATCATTGACGCTTTGAAGACCTCGAGACAAATTTTCCACAGAATGTACGCTTACGTTGTTTACCGTATTGCTTTGTCCTTGCACTTGGAGATCTTCTTGGGATTGTGGATTGCTATCTTGGCTAGATCCTTGAACATTGACTTGGTTGTTTTCATTGCTATCTTCGCTGATGTTGCTACCTTGGCTATTGCTTACGACAACGCTCCTTACGACCCAGAACCAGTTAAGTGGAACCTTCCAAGATTGTGGGGTATGTCCATTGTCTTGGGTGTTATCTTGGCTGTTGGTACTTGGATCACCTTGACCACTATGTTCATGTCTAAGGGTGGTATCATCCAAAACTTCGGTTCTATTGACGGTGTTTTGTTCTTGCAAATCTCGTTGACCGAGAACTGGTTGATTTTCATTACTAGAGCTAACGGTCCTTTCTGGTCCTCTATCCCATCTTGGCAATTGTCTGGTGCCGTCTTGATTGTCGACATCCTTGCTACTTGTTTCACCTTGTTCGGCTGGTGGTCTCAAAACTGGACTGACATCGTCTCTGTTGTCAGAACCTGGATCTTCTCCTTCGGTGTCTTCTGTGTCATGGGTGGTGCTTACTACTTGATGTCCACCTCTCAAGCATTCGACGACTTCTGTAACGGTAAGAAGGCTAAGAAGACTCACGACAGATCCGTCGAAGACTTCTTGGTCTCCATGGCCAGAGTTTCTACTCAACACGAGAAGTCCTCTTAAGCGACTTGACATTGTCTTGTTACTTACAAAACACTAATGTGGTTTATCCACGCAAACAATAATTTTTTTATCTGATTCCTCATATATTTTATCCCGTCATATTTTTTAAATTCGTATTACATTAATAGATAATGATCTAAAAGTTTAGTTGTAGACGGAGGCTTTCATCGAGGTTGCTCGAAAATTTCTTTTTTTTTTATTGTTCGCAATGGTTGGAATGTCGTGGTCCTATTGAGGACTTCGCCGCACCTGTTTCTGAATGTCGCCGTGGGAGTTTATTTCTTTTTGTCAATTAAAACTGTTTATTGTTTGCTAGCCACGTGGTGCTCCCACATTTTAAAAGCCACACGTTTTAAGAGTCATACATTTTAAAATCTTAAATTTTAGTTTGTCTGAAAATTTTCTTCTGTTTCTACTTTCAAGAAGTCCTCGGCGAACAGTGAATCGGGGTAAACGCATCCGTGTCATGTATGTTTTGAAAATTAGAATGGTAAGAGAATAGTGGAGAATGATTTTCAAGTGATGTGAGATAATAACATCTCTACAATTGTTTATGGAACAATGGTTTGGACCATGCACACATGGAAATGGAGGACGCTCGTTTAATATCGTCGGAACAAGATATTGTCATGACAAATATGTAGATTGTTCGTTATCTCTCTGGGGAAGACTGATCCGGTCTGGAATGTCTTAGTAACTTAAGACTTGTGCTGGTAATCGTTGAAAACGTACAAGTACTATAGTTATCCTGAAAGTCAAGTAAATGAACGGAAGTGCTTGGAATTCAAAATTTGGGATACCTAATTTCCAAACGCAGCCTAGTTTGTGCGCTCCAATTGGTCAAATGATTTTCACGATTGTGTTTTTTGGCACGAGAAAATTATTATTAGTTGCAGAGTCTCCTTTTAAATAACTTTGTTTGTGGAGCAACGCTATTGAAGTAAATTCAAATTACCCGTTTACCCCAAAGGCGGACCAGGTCGGAAAGTATTAATGCATGATGTCAAGTGGAGGCTTAGTGCTTTACCGCATCTCCGTTTTGCAACCAACTTCTTTGAGAAATATAAATAGAAGCCAAATTCCCATTTATGTTTTCTGTGTTAATTTTCTTCTATATGTTATTTTTCCTGGGGGATTCCTCATAATGTTTCAAAAGCCACCGTGTGTTTTCTGTGATGAGTGTCCCATTAACAGTGTGCAAGAATGGCTTATGGCAGCGGCCATCAAAAATGGTACTCAGGGATTTTTTAAGTAATATCAAGAATACGAAAAAGTGAAAGAAAATTTTCACATTTTTTCAAGGAAAAGTATTTGGGGAAAGTTATGTCTTTCAAAGTATATTTCAAAGTTTTGACTTTTGCGGTGAGGCTGTGATTACATAAACTGCAATGACAAACATATTTTCCCAAAAATGTCGAATTCAAACAAACTAAAATAGGCAGAATAAAAATATAACAGAAAATCTCTTTATGTTGAATTTAACTCCAAGAGACGAACACAAACAATGCCTGCTCTTCACATTGTTGCCTAACTTTCGTTGAAGTCTTCAAGGATGTGAATTACAAAATCGCAGCTGGTTGTTTTGCGAGGATGACTGGAAAGTCCTCCGCGTTTAAGAAGTGTGGTTAAGCAGCACGTGAGCAATTTATCAGACAAACAAAGGAACCTTGGAAATCAAAGCATACAAAAAGAAAAAAAAAAAGAAAAGAAAAACAACAACAACAGCTAGATGTTAAATTTACAGCTGATAAAACCAAACCACGATATACTCAAGGCTATTTTAAAACCATAAGTACGATTTTTTGAAAGAAATGATCTCGCTTGGATTGGCCGAGTAGGTTTTATGCCGCCGGAAAACCTATCCATACACGCACACCCCTTCGCGTGCGGGCTGGCCTTGCACGATTTTTCTTCATCTGCTGTTGGATCAGACACCCTTAGTCTGGTGAAGTGAATAATTTCCGTGTTTTCGTCACAGAAGGGCAAAAGAACTCCCTATTTTTCCAGGAGGCAAACCCAAATCATCCCAAGAGAGATAAGTATAAAAAGATTCGATCTTTTGAATAATCAGAGCCTCATCTAGTCCTTAGAAGGTTCCAGGATTTGTGTCGCACTCAGGTTACCAAGAAGATCGATCTCCATTCAAATTTTTCAGTTCCAATTCTGAAATTTCCTAGCGTGATTGACTGCCGAAAAGAAAGTTTTGAATTCTGAACTGGAAAGTGAGAAGCAAATCCACTGGTGTCATTCTTCACTTTATCAAACAGTTTTCCAGCCCGATTTGACTGCCCCGGAATTTTAACCACCTTCGTTGGTGAAAGCCGTTGTATATTAGTCCATTGTACACTAGTCCCCATTTTACTCCCCATATTCATTATTGCAGTCATTTTGTATACTAGCTCCATTTTTCATTTTGTCATTACCCATTTATCTTGCCGCTTATACCATTTACTAAGCCAAGGTCAACATGTCTACCAACACTCAACCACGCTCTGTGTCGGCATCTCATGTGTCTCAAAAACCAATCGACCTTCCACATCACTCAACTTCAATCAGTGGCGCTTCTTTACTCAGTGGAACTAACTCCTTCGAGTTTCTTCCTGAATGAAGACTCCTTTAACAGGTCCACGGACCAATCAAACGAATTGGAGGATCCTTTGGAGGATGCTTCGCAGGAGCCTTTAGATATTGTCGGTGCATTGAACACGTTAAACTTGGATGCCGAGCTTAACGAATCTCTGCCCGTTGCTCCATCCTCGAAAAAGCAGGAGAATTCAGGTGATCTTATGGGTTCCAAGGTTCCAGCTTATTCGGGCAAGCAGACTGCAAGTTCTGTGGCAGAGGACAGAGATCAGAATCCATCAGTTCCACCTCAAAGACTTCTTTCACAGAATATTCTTACCCCCAACCCATCTTCTGTCGCAACCTTTGGAGGCATCCCAAATACTCTTGGTAACCCAGGATCGACGCCTTCTTACGGCTGGGGGAACAATTTCCTTCCATTTTCCGCTCCACCTATGGCATACCCTATGTCTGATCCATCGAGTTTGCAAATTCCACCATTCCACTTACCCGAGGATCATATCGGCAGTGGCCTGCCAATGAACCTTGGCGGGCCCAGCAATACCAACTCAACTGTGAATCCCCAAACATTGCACAATTTTGGTGGAATCTTAGACTCAAGGTTTGCGTTTGAAAATTTTGGGTCTTCTGGGCCCGATAACTTTGCAACTCCCCATTACGGAAAGTTTAGCAAAGGTAACGTCGAGCGTAACAACCAGAGGTCAACAAGCAAAACATATAACCAGAACAATGGGGATTCTAGCTTTGATAAAAGTGAAGAAGAACTGTCAAAAGTGAAGTCGTCGGTGCATCCTCAAAATTATGCGGGATCAAATTTGTGGAATCAAACGCAACATCCAATTCCTCAATTCATCTCCCCATCTCCCGCAGAGAATTATTTGGGTAATCAGTTTAGTCAGTATGGCCAGATGAACATGATGACGTCTCCACCAAATCAACTAGCAAGTCCCGTGTTTGCAGAGAATCCAAGTGGCTTCAGTGGCCCCAGGATATCGCATGGTGATTCTTCCCATCACTTTATTGGCAATCGTCGCCACCACAATCACATGAATGGCGGGGTGAATATCCACAGAAAAATGCACAACTCGAATAGAAGGAAAGGTGAAGATGCAAGTAAGTACGCCAACGCCAAGTTGGAGGATTTTACAGGGGAAATTTACTCGTTATGTAAAGACCAACATGGTTGTCGCTTTTTACAAAGGCAGTTAGACTTGGGAAATGATCCTAGTTTGAGTGAAAATGCCTCAAACAAAGATGTTGCAGCGACAATGATCTTCAACGAGCTTTATTTGAAGATTGTTGAATTGATGATTGATCCATTTGGCAATTACCTCATTCAAAAGTTGTTCGAGAGTGTCTCAGCCGACCAAAGACTTATTCTTGTGAAGAATGCTGCACCTGAATTTATTCGCATTGCGTTAGATCCCCATGGAACAAGAGCTTTGCAGAAGTTAGTTGAATGCATCTCTACGCCGGAGGAGTCTATGCTCATTATTGAAAGTTTGTCGCCACACATTGTGTCCTTATCCAGAGACTTGAACGGTAACCATGTGGTGCAAAAATGTCTACAGAGATTAAAGCCCGAAGAGAACCAATTTATCTTTGACACTGCGTCAGCTCACTGTGGACAGATTGCCACACATAGACATGGATGCTGTGTTTTACAAAGGTGCTTGGATCACGGCAATGCACAACAACGCGAGCAATTGTCATTGAAGGTCGCTGAGATCGCCACTAATTTGTCGTTAGACCCATTCGGAAACTATGTGGTGCAATATGTGTTGACTCGAGGAGATGAAAAATCAATCACCAAGATTTTAAATCACATTCTGTCGCACGTGGTGTCGTTGTCTCTTCACAAGTTCGGATCTAACGTTATTGAAAAATCTTTGCGGATAAACGGTCTTACGGACTCTGTGATTGAGGTGTTGTTGAAAAACCAAAAGCAATTCTCGGTAATGTTGAACGATCCGTTCGGAAATTATGTCTTGCAGACGAGTTTAGATGTTGCTAGTGCTAGCGACTTGACTAAGTTGGCAAACAGCTTACAGCCATACTTGCCAAACATCAAGAACACGCCACATGGAAGGCGGATCTTGACTAAGATCCAAAACATCCTTTGAGGAAATACTCAGCAGCGCAATACAAGTCCCATGAGGATTGCCAACCTTTTTAATTCGCGGAATAGGCGAGCGTGTTGAAATCCACACGAAAAGAACAAGACAAAGAACAAGAAAACAATAAGTAATAACTTATAAAGAAACACATTCCATATATATTTGAACTTGAGTAAATTTCGTACAAATTCAGAAGTTTTTGAGTTAGCTCAAATATTGCAAAATCTCTTCACTGAGCAATCGCATGTAAATTTTTTTGTTTTAAAAAAGAAAAAAACAATCTCTCGCTCGCTGCAAACCGTGTTATGGGGGCGCTGTTGGTCACCGTAATTTATTATTCCCTGCCATGCAAATGGACTGCGTACTGGCGTATATGTAGAGGACGAGCACTTTTACGTAATACGTGGTTGCCCCAGGTGCTGGAGGCCAAATTAGTCGGTGATGGAAGAAAAAAGAGGAATTCAAACAAGCGTAAAGTTTTCCCAAACAAGAAATTGCCTCATATCAATATTATCTAATTGTCTCATGTTAGTGAAATGCGAAAATCAACATGGGGTCCGGCACATAATGTGGGGTTCAAATATATTGTCGCACGAGCGACTGTCCCCGGCGGCTATATGCAGGAACAGAGATTTCCTAGTGAACACCACATCAATGTGTCGTTCTTCGACTCCTCCTGTTTGTAGATTTTTCTTGCTTTTTCTTTCTTTTTCTTCACATATTCATAGTAAATATTCACAGCATTCTCACTGGGCGGTAAAATGTCGTGATCTAGCACTGAAAACACCTCTGGCCGGGTTATTCCTTACGGGTATATTTGGGAATCTGAAACCGGCGCACCGTTATATAATGGGACCGGGCCGATTCCAGAGCGCAGGGCATTGTATTGTTAAGCGTGAGTAATTGCGAGGGATTCAAAAGCCAGAAAGTCAAAAAAAAAAAAAAAAGCCCGGAGACAAAAAGACAAGAATACAAAAAAACTCAACCCTATCTCGACTTAGACGCCCAAAGACCAGACACTTCGAGCAAGAACACGGGGAAAGCACATCGTCTAGAAAAAGGCCCTACCGCCCATTCGTTTCGCGTCTTGTTATCTGTTTCTTAGTGTGGGTATTTTTTCTTCTTCGTTTCTGCAGGCTACGAGGGAAGCAGAAACACCATCAACAATTAAAGACAAACAAAACACCAAAAACACCAGCAAAAAACACCAAAAAAAAAAAAAAAGGTCGACCCTGTCACATAAAAATGGCGCCACCGTATTCTCCGAACACTGGCGAGCGGCCCAAAATCAAGAAGCGCAAGTATTCCCGAAAGGGGTGCCAGGAGTGCAAGAGGCGCAAAATT
>BIMT01000058.1:0-78072 GCA_005406065.1 Metschnikowia sp. JCM 33374
AAAACATTCGTTCCAATGGCCCTAGTAATTAAGTCGATGTGCATGTATCCTTGCTTCATCGTCATGTATGGTAACTTCGAAAGGAACTTAGACCAGTCCATTCCTTTAAGATCAAAGGCCCAAATACTTCACGTCTTCTTCCTCATCCTCGATATGGTATTGCGGATATGGTAAGATCTCTTGCTGAAATTGAGGAAAGTCTTCTTGAAAATCCTAAAAAAGTTTTGTTTTGGTTTCACTAACCCTGCTGTTGCTTACTCGTTCAAAAGCATTAATTGCCTGAGCTGCTTTTTGATAGTCCTCATCCTCTCCAAGGTATATGTTCACATCGTCTGCAAATGCATGATATTTCATACTTTCGATCAAGACACCCTCGTATTCAATGGGGATTCCACTGAGTGATTGTAGACTTAAAAGAAACGGCTCTAATGCTAAATTGAAAAGGAGGGGTGAGAGGGGGTTACCTTGTCTCGTTCCACATCTCAAGGGAAACCTCTCGCCTTCCCAATCATTAAGCATAATTTGTGCTTCTTGATCAGTCAATATCAGCATTATCAACCGTACCAACTGCGACCCTAATCCTATCTTAAATAGCACCTGACGCATATATTGGTGAGATATTCTGTCGAAGGCTTTGGTAAAATCGATCATAAGAATGGCTTTTCTGTCTGCCTCCGTCGACCTATTTTCTTTAAGCCTCTCTAACATGGTAAAGAATTCCATTGTATTTTGGTTGATACGCCTGCCCTTGATGAACCCCCTCTGATAAGGGCCAATGAGTACATCCATAATTTTTTGAAGCCTGATACAAACTGCCTTAGAGATCACTTTAAGACATGTGTTCGAAAGTGAAATAGGCCGTTGATCCTTAATATCCTTTGATTTAGCCACCGAGTTTTTGGGAATTAACGTAATCAACACCTTTTGGAACCCTGGGGGGAGGTCACCTGTGTCCATCATGTCATTCGCAGCTCTGGTGAGACTTGGTCCAATATTCGCCCAATAGTATTGGAGGACTGAGTATTGAATTCCGTCCGGTCCTGGTGCGGTAGATTTATCCATTGATTCCAAAGCATATTCCAATTCACTTTGAGTAAATGGTTTTCCAAGTTCGTCCCGCTGTCTCCTTGTGGTGCGGGTTTTCAATGGTTTTAGATAACGACGTAACTCGTTCCAATTAGCTAGCGGCGGACTGCTGTACAACTCCTTGTAATAATCCGTGGCCAATTTAACCATACTTGGGGTGGTGTTTGCTTCCTTGTTCAATACATTATTAGTGAGAGTTTTGAAGACAACTTTTTCCGATTTCTTTGACTGAAAGAACATCCGTGCTGCCTTGTAATGGGGCCCCCCTAGAGACTGATCTTGTCCATCAGCCAAAAGGTATTGCAAATATTGAGGGTCATTTTTCCGCAAATATCCCACAAGTTCTATGTACTCTTGTCCATCACTCTGTATGGAGTTAATGGCTTCTTCAATAGAGGCATCAGATGGAATGTTCCACGTTCTAGCTCTGTTGAATGGAGGATGTAACCTTCGAAGCGGAAATTGAAACCTAGGTTTTCCTAGCTGAACATCCGAGTTTGTACCTTGAAAATATTTCACCGCAATCAAATTATGTGATGACGTTATCTCCTTGTGATCTATGCTTTGGAATCGAATCGCTTTTTGCTTCCAAGTTTTAGGTGCATAGAAGCGGTCCAATCGGCGGCAGGAACTAGCTTTTTTTGAGGAATAGGCCCTGTTGGTAGGTGTGATCGAAATAGTATCATCGTAATTGGAAATGTCTTCACTTTTGCATACCCGATTCAATTCCCCGAGAGAAAAAACCCCAGAAAGTGCCCAGGCATCACAGGTGAAAGGCACTTCTTACTCAACGAATTGTTTCCTACCAGCCCAGTTTTGTTTTTGCTTTTTACACCTGATGAGGGCACGGAGACCTGGGGGTTAAATTCTATTTGATCACTTTTCTACTCTGTGATACATAAGTGGCGACAAATTACGGAGATTTAGCGAAAAACTACATTTTAAGTTTTGCGTCCATCTGTTGGACTTGTACGGCTTAAAAGTGTCAATCATATCAAAATATGGTACTCTGGCCGAGTGGTCTAAGGCGCCAGGGTAAGGTTACCTTACCATACTTTCCTGGTCTCTTCGGAGGCACGAGTTCGAACCTCGTGGGTATCATTACTTTTTTTTTGTTTTTTGGCCAATCAATCAAATTTCGCACCTCTACTCCACTGTTACAAATGCTCCGGCACAATAATCAACCCCACAAAAACTTCGGTTTAAAATCACCTCAAATTGAAAATATCGATCTTAGGTTACAAGTTTGAAACCACCCTCACAGCAATGAATATCTTCAGCAAAGCGAAAACCGCCCACTTATTCCCGAAAAATTTATCGTTTCACCGCAAGTATCTTACAGTAGCATCATTTGATAATAAGCAAATCACAGTGGGGGTTGGAGGTGGGGATATAGCCGGAGATAACAGTGATAGTTTCGACGCAGTTCAGGACACTCCCCACTCCAAAATCTCTTTTAGCACAATTTTCCTCAGGGATGCATGTGCATCTCCAGAGTCAGTGGATTTTTCAACAAGGCAGAAATCCTTTTCAACTGCACATGTGGCCCAAGAACTCGAAATATTGGGTATCCCCACAGTCACCAGCAAAAATGGCCAGGACCATTTGGAGGTGCAATGGAAACACCATGATGGGACTAAACAAACTTCAATTTATAGTGAAAGTTTTTTAAAAAAGTCGAAAACTTTAGCCAGTAGGCTTGAGGGTAAATATTTTCCCACCGAGAAGGTTCATTGGACGGCAAAAGACCTTATCAAAGATATGAAAATGTTAAACTTGGACTACCGAGCGTATCTTGAAGGCGACGCAACTTTCAGGAATGCATTAAAGGCTTTAAACAAATATGGAATCTGCTTTGTTAATCATATTGATGATCCACTACAGAACCCCAAAACACAAGATTTAAGTGAGTCGAATACTTTATTGTGGCCCGTGGCTAAGATGGCGCAGAATTTTGGCTACATCAAGTCGACGTTCTATGGGACTCTTTTCAATGTGAAAAATGACAAAACCCCTAAGAACATTGCAAACACAAATGTATTTCTTCCATTGCATATGGACTTGTGCTACTATGAATCCCCGCCGGGGCTCCAGCTATTGCATTTCATCAAAAATTCAACCCTAGGTGGTGAGAATGTTTTTGCCGATTCATTTCTAGCTGCTTCGCGTATCAAACAGAGTGACCCCGACGCTTACGAAGCATTGAAAACCGTACCAATCACTTTCCATTATAACAACAATAATGAGTACTACTATTATCTCCGTCCGTTGATTGTTGAAGATCCATTCGTGAAAGATTTTGAAACTGGGGAACCATTGATTAAAGAAGTAAACTATTCCCCTCCTTTTCAAGGACCTTTTGAATTGAATATAACTGGAGATGAGGACTCAAAACTATGGGACGACTTTATCCGAGGAATGATTGTATTTGAAGAAGCTATCAATGACCGAGCTAATCAATATATAGTGAAGTCTCCCGAAAACACCTGTGTCATTTTCGATAATAGAAGAGTGCTTCATTCTAGGTTGGAATTCTCCGATCAGAACGGCGGGGATCGATGGTTGATGGGATGCTACGTAGATGGAGACAGCTATCGCTCGAGATTAAGAACTTGCTTATCAAAAGAGGTTGCAGATTAAATTCGAAGAACCCACATACATCGTGTCTCTTTTAGATTTTATTAATACAGATTTTATTAATACAAAGTGCAAATTTAAGTTTTTTTACGCATTGGTCCTTCTGACCTCCGTGATTTTAATAACCATGACCTGGTCTTGCCGACCTCGTTTTATCACTGACAAGGGACTTGAATGTCTGCTTGAATCCATTACAGAGTCTCATCATGTTTGGGTAGGAGAAACCCTTCAAAACAAACCCGTTAACCTCTGTCTTCACATGCCACGTAGTGATTGGGGTATTCACATTGACTTTGAACAAAAGTAGAAACCAGCCGGGGGCTTTATGGTCAAAACAGAACACGTACGCGCTGTTTTTTGGGTTAGCTCTTGTGTACGACTCCAACCATTCGTGCACCTCTGCCAAAGCACCTTCCCGGAATTTAGGATGACGGGACATCTCGGTGACATGTTTTGCAATCGCTTGAACATGCTGGAAAATCAACTGGTCCAAGTCCGAGTACTTTTTACGCTCAACGACGTATTCTCTGCCGGTGTTATGCGTAACTTCCTCAACACTCAAATGTTGAAACAAGTTGTTGGCGACTTTCCAAGTAATAGTAAGGTAATTGACGCCTCTGGAAGATGGTCTAATGACACAGTCACCAACATTTTGAGGAGCCAAGTACTCCTCTGCCTGTTTATGATTGAAGTTATGGAACAATGGATGCTGAACATTCCTAGTCTTTGCGAGTTTAGCATATTCCTTTGCTCTTTCTTTCTCCTTGTCGGCGTTTTCTGCGCCAAAGTCCCACTTGTTGGGGTCCTTGAAAAATCTCGTCACAGATGCCTTTTGAAGTTCTTCCGGAAGAGTACTGAAAGTAGCAGTAAATTGTTCGTAATTCACATCCAAAACAACAACCTGGATAACCTGTCCTTGGTCGAAGTTCGACTTGCGTACAATGTGACCCTCCTCAACTGCACCTGTGATGTTGGAAGTTGTAGAAACTCTCAAGAATTTAATATGACCGCTATCTTCGCGGTAATTCTTGCCAACCCGGTTAATGGTCACAGGAATAATGGAGCCTCTGGTGAAGCTTTCCAGGGTCTCCCCAGTCAACATACGGAAAACTTCAGAGTTTTCCAACGTATGGAAAGACCTCCGAAGCTCTTCATAATTATTAACAAGTTCCTCCTTGATACTTTGAAGAGTAGCATACTTCTTTTTACCGAATGTGGATTCAAGCTCTTTGCCAAAGGCTGTCAAATTTAAATCATCGACCTTGCTAACTCCTTCTTGCATCAATTGATAGATGATTCCACCTTGTTCCTCTATGTGGGTCATGTCTTCTTCGTCCAAGTCAAGAGCATCAGCGGCCATTTTACGAGCCAAACTGTAGTCCTCCGGGTGGATTCTTGTCGCATCCAACAATTCAATTGATGAATCTCTGATGGTAACACCTTCATCAAAAGGAATATTCAAGAAAGAAGAACAATTGAAAAAGATGTTTGCTGTGGAAAGCTCGTTCTCGATAAGATCGCTCCGGGTGACTAGCGTTCCCAATTTAGCTGTGATATTTCTGAGCAAGCCAGAAGCTTTTCTAGGACCTAATCCGGCGACATATTGCAACAATTGGGATGTGTATGTGTCGCGAAGGGCTTCATTGATTTCAACACCAACCATGTTTACGATGTCCACGAAGGCGGTCTCGTAAACGTCTCTTACAACATCATTAGAGATGTACTTTTGGTGCTCGTAGAAAACAAGCGACAAAATATCGTCACCCAACGAGACATATTCCAACAAAGGACTTTGAACATAACGAGCCAATCCAACACAATATTTGACCAAAGTGGGCTTGTCCGAAAGCTCAATCGTTGCTCTCTCTGAGTTCTGATAAAGTCGAGCTGTTTCATCCTGGCCCCAAATGACAGGTATCAATTGAGGAGTGGTACCCCCAGGCAAATCGTCCACATTCACATACAACTTGTTGCTTGAAACAAAGTTCCTCACTATGTCAAAGAGCCTCTTGGTATTTGTGCTGAACCCAGAAACAACAATAACGTCTGGCTTGTTGTTTCGGAGATTACGCTCGATGAAAACCTTCAATTGACCAGCAAACTTCTCTTCACCCTCCCGGTCACGTGACGGATTGTTATCTGACTTAAAGAATTCGCTTATCTTACCAGTATCCCTGACGAATGCACCCACGACGGCACTATCGTTATCACCCTTTCCGAAGGATAATGCCAAGACGTTAGGCTTTGTTCCTTTATCGTAACCATAAGGTGTGAATGGTGCTTGGTCAACCTTTGTCAAAAATCTGGCTCTGAGTTCTGCAGCGATCAATCTTTCACATTCACGGCGCAAGTCTTCCTTTGTATTAAGCGCGACCATACTGGTAAGTCGCTTGAATGCAAGGGTCAAGGCTAATTCTCTTTCCTTGTTCCACAATTCTGCGATATCGGAAGTACCGTCAGACTTCAAACAATTAAAGATGGATTGGAACCAATGGTCACTGTCGTTAGTGTTGACGTTAACTATTACGAGTCCCTTTTCCTCTGCCTCCAACATTCTCAAAAACATATCTGGGGTTCCTACCAAATCAGCCGGAGAGCGGTTCATGGCGTATTTGATGTCGGCATAGTTGCTGTGGTTGTCGATCAAATTACGACCCTTCTCGGTAAGTGTGACGCTCACAGAAGCAAACTTTTTGTACACCTGTCTGATCTCGTGTCTGATTTTAGGATTATGGAAAATCTCCTCGGCATATGTCTTTCTGACGGCATTCAAGCCATTCTTGGGGTCCTTGAAGAGAATCTCGTCATCCTCGATAAGTCTGCCGAGCATATCTTCTGGCGACTCAAGCGGATCATCTGTTGCGTGAATTCTGTAAGGAACCTCATAGTTCTTTGTTGATTGATCCTGGACGTTTTCGCCGAACTCCTTTGCGGTAATTCCAAAGGCTTGCACTGCATCGTAGAGTACGTTTTCTCTGATTCTTTCAAAAATAGCATACTTGGAATGTTTTTTGGTGGACTTTTTGTCTTCTTCGCCTTCTTCTGTCGACTCGTTCTCCTTGGATTCATTCAATTTTTTTAATTCGGCAGAGTAGGTGAAGCTGATGTAATCTTGTAGATCTTGGACCGATACCATTGATTCTAGTGAGTTGACGTCTTTCAAAAGATCATCGTCGGCATTCAATTGTGCAACGGTATTTTCGGTGTTCAACTTCTTCTCGTAGAGCGAGTGGTACTCAATATCAAGCTGGACGATTCTCCACAAGTCGTCCTCGAACAAAAGCTTGTGTACGTTATTTCTCACGGTTCCCTCTGGAGTAGATACCTCTTCAGTGTGGATAAGGAAGTCACGGCGGTGAGTCCAAATGAACGGAACTTCCCAGTTGTTCTTGGAAATGAATTCAATGACTTTTCCAACGGCTTCAACAAATGGAGCCTTCAAAGACTCGTCTAGCGAGCCCTTTTTCTCGGTGAAAAGGATTCCACTGATCCAGGATTTTTCTCTCTGGAGCTCAGCAGCTTCCAAGTCCATATAATTCAAAGTTGCACGGTACTTTTGGAATCTCTCGGGGATGTCAATGATACGAATCATGTTATCTTCTTCAGTGAGCATTCTGTCCTTCAATTCGGCGTGTTCAAACACCTCGTCCAAAGCAGTGGGTTCTTCATTGTTGTTACCCTCATCCTCAATTTCTTGAGCCTCTAATGCCCACTCGTATTCGGCACCGTTACCAAACACCTCAAACAATTGTTGTAAACTCTCTCTGTCGACATTGGACAACTTCAGGGTGTCCAACTTAGGGCCCTTCAGTTTTGCCTTTTCACGGCGCTGTTGTGCTTTGTGGGCGCGGGCCTCTTCCTCGTCAGAGAACTCGTCTTCCTCGATGAAATCCTCGAATTCATCTAAGATATTGCGTTCTTCTGCGGGCTCCTGTTCACCCTCGGAGACTCCCTCTTCACCTTGTGCCTCGTCGTCGGAAAAGAAGTCATTAAGGCCGCCTTGAGGAGCCGCACTTTCCTCGTCATCATCACCATCGGCATCCTCGTTATTGCCAGGCAGAGCACGCTTAAGACGCTTGAACTTGGACCCACTGGAAGGTCTTGGTGCAGCACCGGAGTTTTCCCGCAAAAGCTCTAAATCGTCCTCGTCCAACCCATCGTCATTGTCGTTGTCGTGGTGAACTCTTTCTCTTTCTTTTCTTTTCTTGTGTTTTCTCCTGCTTTTCTTAGAAGATACGGTGTCGTCATCTTCATCCTCGTCATCGTCGACAATAAAGCCTTCTCTGACTTTTTTGATGGCCTCCTCGTCGTTTTCCTCGTCCTCATCCTCTTCTGAAGAATCATCCATGACGTCGTCCCCACCTTCAGAAGAATTGTTGTCGTTGTCGGAGGCAATGCCCGTGCGGATCTCGTCCTCCTCGAATTCTTTAGACATGTTTATGAAGTGCTAAGAGGTAACTCGGCGTGGCTGCGAGGGCTAGCTTTTCAATGAAGATATGGCACTTCTGGCTTCTTGTTGATTGAGGAAAAAATGCTAACGTTGGATTTTTCGCGCACTCTCCATAGTTAAGTCACTTGGTGCACTGGTGCACTGGTGCGCACTTTGGGCCCGATCGCCCTATGTACTGTACTGACGTCCCCACGGTCGGAGCGGAGACTGACAGCTTGATGTCACCTTTGATATTTTCTCATCCAATCAGACTTAAATTTAGATATCTTACATTTTATTGCTGTAGAATTTTTTCACTATTATCACGGGCTTTTTATGGAAAAATATGACAGTAGTTTTGGGGGGTTCTATGTATCGTTATAGAGGCGACAATTGCGAAGCTTGATGCTCATTCTAGCGTAGCCTCCATTACCTCGTCATTGCAGAGGACTGCCTGGGTCCAATTTTAGCACCATATAGTTTCCTCTCTCCAATGGCGCAAAATTGCATTGAAAGGTGCGAAGTTCTAAGAAATTGGGGGTTCCATTATCATTATTTTTCATTTGCTCCCTTTAATTCCTTCCCATTATCCTATTTATTTTGCTACGCCCCTTCTCTCGAAAACGTCACCGCAAGGGGCATTCACACATTATACAACTATCGCGAATCGTTTCGCGTTGCAACAAACTTTCCTGATAAAGGCATTTATTATCTTGCCCAGTTGTCAGTTCCCTCCCCGGCTCTCCCTTACGTCGTCAAGCATAGAAGCTCGAATAACTCGTACCATAGTAAGTCCCATAGTTTGCCTCCACCAGACACCCTGGATTATCTACTTCAGTAACCATTTCTGTATCAGGAACGAGTAAAACTGTCCCTTTCCATGCCATGTCGGGGAGGAAATTCCCCACCATACTCGTCCATGTCCACATCTCCTGTAAGAGCAGACACACGGTCCCAGTAAGTGTAACTGCTTTCTCTGGCCATCTCCTCTTCGTCTTTAATTTCCTGTAGTTTCTCGCTATCTAGTTTTTTATCTTTCTTTAACACCAATCGCTGCAATTCAAGTGCATTTTCCTCCAACACGATATTGAGCAAATCTTGGAATGTGAAAGCAAGACTCAAGTCCCGAGTCAACGCAATGATTCGGGAAAAATCCCGAAATGGCCTCATACATCTAGCCCCCTTATTTCTCTCATTATACTTGCGCACGAACCCATTAAAGAGCCTCTTGACCCAAAGTTGAAAATGCCGGACCAAAATTGTTAGGGGATGGCAGAATCGTATTAGTATAAGGCCTTGCAAGATGTGGTCTTTGTATGCCAGTGCCATTTTCTCAGATATAAGATCGTCTAAATCCACCATCCTTCTTTTTTTCGGCCGCGGTTCCGTCGATTCTAATAATGGGTTAATTTGAAATGTTGCTTTTCGCTGCGGACTTTCACCATCACTGCGGAGTGAGAGCCTTTCAAGCATGGACTCTAGTCTCACTCTCTTCATCGATTTAGGAGGAGCATCGGTGTCACTATGTAGTTTGTGTTTTCTTCCTTGGTATGGAGAGTTAGAGTTGGACATGTGTGTTGTTGTTACTTTTTTTTTGCGTTATTTTGACGAGCCCACGGGCACTGGCTCGACCTATATTGCTCTCACCGCAGATCATTCTTGTTGAAGTCTAGCAAGCGTAATGTGCGCATCAAAGCTATAGGCGCTCACTGGTTGGTGAACGACCTTGTAGACGGACCTAACGTGCGTATAAGGACTGAGGTAGCTATACGACGAAGGGGTAGTGGTGATGACTGAACCAGTTGAGGAAGAACGGCCCAGAGTAGATTGAGAGTGGAGCAGGGCTGCAATCTCATTGAGCTTCTCAGTCATTTCCGAGTAGTCGTCAGACATTGTAACTTATGAATCAATTAAGATTATGTAGAAGTAGAGAAGAGAATCACCCTTACAAAAGAAGAAAGGGAAAGTGAAAAAGGCTATAAAATTTTCTCTACGCGTCGGCTTTGCGACTCTTGGTTTGGGACACTACCTCCCTAATCGGGATGCAGTGACCCGACACTCAACATTTCCCCCAAAGCCGACATCTCTCATGTTCAGCTGGGTTCTATGTTTCTTAAAGGTGTCTGCGACCAAAGCTTTAGTAAGCATGTCCGCGACGTTGTCATGGGTGTCTACACGCAGTAAAAAGACATCGCGCGCATGGACTTTCTGTCGCACAAAGTCTACCTTCACCCTGACGTGCTTAGTACCTTCGAGTAGGGCTTGAGTGTGTGCAGTCTTGATCGTACCATCATTATCACAGAACAAGTGTATCTTATGATCAAAACCAAGCTCTCCAAGCAAATTGGAAAGCCAGACAGCTTCTAACACCGTTTGGTATAGAGCAATCAATTCAGCATTGAGAGTTGACGTGGCAACTAATGTTTGTAATTTGGATTTCCAACTGAACGGAGCACCAGCATACATGATGAGAAAACCAGTCGTAGATTTACTGCCAGCATCTCTCTGAGAAGCAAAATCTGCATCAGAGAAACAAACAATATCCGGGGAAGTAGTCGCACCGTAGACGATACCGTGGTACATCGTGCCTTTTAGGTATTTGAGTGTACTGCGGGCGGCATCCATATGCTTTTGTTTAGGCCTTGTCAAATACCGAGAAAGTCTCAGGGCATAAAAAGCAATATCATATCGACAAGTAAAAGCAGCATAGATAATTTTGCCAACGATAGAGCGATACTCAGTCATATCAACATCTGGATCGTCATCGTCTTCGAATGAGTCCAAGTCAAAATCGGGTTTCCACGGAAGAAGGTTGGGGTTGGCATCTTGAAGTCCAAACTCTTGAAGGGTAGAGGTGATGTAATCGGCCATATGAAGTTTGATAAAAGACGAGCGAATATCCACATTAATTCCAAGGAACTTCTTTGCCTGACCTAAGTCTTTCATTTGGAATGTAAGACTAAGATCGCGTTTGACTCTCAAAATCTCGGTCTCATCCTTGCCGAAGATAAGAAGATCGTCAACATATAAAGCAATGACAATAAGGGAACTTCCCTGACCTTTGTAATAAAGGCAAGGTTCGTTGACAGCGCCCTTAAAGCCTTGTTTCTCAAGTTCCGCATTCATAGTTTTATTCCACACCAAAGGTGCTTGTTTTAAACCATAAAGCGACTTGTTCAACCTGAGAACATAATCCTTGTGTTTGCCCTTGGTCACCGGATTGGTGAAACCAGGAGGAACAGTCATGTAGATTTCTTCCTCTAACACACCATTGAGGAAGGCTGTTTTAACGTCCATTTGATGGATTTGGAACTTCATTCTGGCTGCTAGTCCGAACATCAACCGGAGACTAGGCTTGTTAATTACTGGAGAATAGGTCTCTTCAAAGTCGAGTCCTTTTACTTGAGTATAACCCTTGGCGACAAGACGGGCTTTATACAATCCAGTATCCTTAATTGTGAAGACCCAGCGACATCCAATCGGTTTGGAGCCTGGTGGACGAGGAACAAGAGTCCACGTTCCATTGTCTTCGTGAGCTTGCATTTCCGCATTACAAGCATCTTTCCAAAATTTGTTTTCAGGGGCTTTCATGGCAGCCTGATACGAGTTAGGAATCTCGTGAGAAGAAAATGACGACTCGTGTAAATCTGCCTCTGTAGCGTAAAGGACATCGACAGCAGTGAGAGAATGCTGTAACGAGTAGTCCAAGTCAAAAGCTTCATGATCACACAAAAATACGTCTGTAGCATCTGGATCCGGTGCTAAAGAATCATTGTTCGGAGTATCCCGTCTGTTGAGAACACGGACGAGCAAGGCATTATTGTCCTTATCACGTGCAGCAACATGAGCCAGCATGAGTGTCTTAAGATGGGAATGCTTGGGGGCTTTGACGGATGGCTTCTGAACACGATGAGATTTGGGATCACGAGGTCGCAACGTCATTCCATGGGGTCGCGAAATCCCGGAAGACAGTTTCAGGGTCAGAGTAGGTGGTGTCATGACGGGGGGCATGTCTAGCAGTGCATTCGCTATCTGCAGCAGGCTTAAACCCGGAGGAGACGTGACTTCTGCATGCGTCGCAGGGCGCTCGGGGCTAACAACCGGTTCGCGTTGTGCAGCTGGGAGATTCACAGGGGTTGAGGATGTACTCGATTTTGAGGAAATATTCAGGGTTGGTACAGACATCTCGGTTGCAATCGGACCGGAACTCGATGCAGGGGAACTCGCAGGGGGTTTCTCAGGGGGTGTCCTAGCCAGGGACGGGGGCACGGGGAGAAGCACGTTTGATGGTGGCGGGGACACATCAGGGATTGAACTAGGGGTAGGTTGCAGGGGTAAGATAGGAACAACTGGCGGGGTCTGGGTAGGAGAAGAAGAAGTTGGTGGTTGATTAACACGACGAGCTTTACGCTGGCGCGAGTTAGGAGCTTCTTCATCAGCAGGCCGACGGGCAGCATTCCTAGCAGTACCAAGAGACTTTTGGGAAAAGTCAAACAATGCTTTAAGTCTGGCTCGGTCATCGGCCCTCTCTATATCGTTCAATATTTTGGCAGGAGGAGGGTAATTTAAACCAGGAAGAAGTGCATTAGGCACTTTTGTTTTGAGAGCCTCATAGGTGGAAGTGCCTGGAGCAAAACGCTTGAAGTAGTATTCATCATCTCGAAAGGTAACTTGAGATGACTCAAACACACACGGAGGATCATAACAGAAAAGACGATAACCAGCACGATTAGTCGCAGGACCAAGATAAGCACACGCAGTCGCCGAAGGGGCAAACTTGTTTGTACGTAATTCCCGAGGATACTGGGCAAAAGCAACACAGCCGAAAGGATGAAGCTCCGGTAAAGGTAATGCAGTAGGAGCTTTCG
The DNA here is from genome assembly GCA_005406065.1 of Metschnikowia sp. JCM 33374. Taxonomy (NCBI): domain Eukaryota; kingdom Fungi; phylum Ascomycota; class Pichiomycetes; order Serinales; family Metschnikowiaceae; genus Metschnikowia; species Metschnikowia sp. JCM 33374. The sequence goes on from BIMT01000058.1 coordinate 13,021, forward strand.
GGTCGGAAGCAAACCAGCATTCATCTGGGGAAAACCAGTCTAAAATCTCGCGAGGCATGAGGTTAATGTACATGGCCGCAACACGAACCGCCTCTGACCAAAAAATAAGCGGAACATTTCCCTGAGAGAGCAATGTGCGCGTAAAATCTTGAAGAGTTCGGTGCATTCGTTCAGCGAGACCGTTCTGATACGAGGAGTACGGTGTCGTGAGTTGGCGCTTGATACCTCGTTGCTGAAGAAAATATAGCAAAGCCGGAGTCATGAATTCCGTGCCATTATCAGTACGAAGTTGGATAGGCCAATGTTTAGCGCGTAACGAAGTGTAGGACTCGGTGAGGTACTGTTGTAAGTAGAGAGAAGCATCCGCTTTGTCCTCAAGTGGGCAAGCCACTACACGACGAGAAAACCGATCAACAATAGTCAAGAAATATGCAGCATTATCCCAAGATATAGGTTTGTCAATCTGGCCGCAAACATCAGCATGAATAATCTCGAAAGGACCGGTCACTACAGTTAGACCACGAGACACTTTCGGGATCACCCTAGTAGCCTTCGAAGTAGAACAACCAAAACAGCGAGAAGCAGGAACGTGTTCCACGTTTTTGAGACCAAGCTTCTTCTTTTGAATCGCAAAGACACGTGCATTAGGATGACCAAGAGCATCATGCCATTTTTGAGATTCCGCACTAGGCTGCTTACCACGTAAAGCAGGTGGAATGGACAGCTCATCATCATCATTAGGAGCGCAATCCAAATCAGTGAGGTCCATGAAATCCTCATCTGTCGACTCCAGGGAGTCTGCATCCTCAAGAGCTAAGAGAGCTGTAGTACCCGGGATAGTCTTGGCAACTGGATAAATAACATCCACAGGCACAAAGATCTTGTCTTGAAAAGGTTTGCCAATGATCGAACCCGTTTTAATATTCGTGACACGCTGATCAGGCCAAGTCATGAAAAGTTGAGGTAACCGAAACGGAGAGATCACATTAGCGGGACAGCCCGGAACGTAATGAACATCCTGAAGGGTGAAAGGAGTTCCGTCCAAGAGCTTAAGGTTGACTGTGCCAACGTATGAGACATTCGTGTGAATACCAGCAATACCAAAAAGGGACCTCTTAGACTTCATAAAAGTCGAAAAGAGTGAGTCATCGTTCACGATGTGGATAGGACTACCATTGTCCCACCGAAAAAGTTTTCTACACTGTTTATAAGCACCAGAGTGTGTATTAGAGAAATCAGCGAGGAATTCATGAACATCCTTAGGTTGCTGTGTAGACAAAGATTGTTGAAGTGTCGCAACATGATCGGCTAACAAAGTCACAGTTTCTTCCAAAGTCTTTTTCTTAGGCTGAGCAGTCGTGGATTTTCCCTTGGTCTGATTGGCCCGACCATTCTTGGCAGGGGTAGCAGATTGAGAGGATTGGGAACCCAGATGACCGTTCGGCTTCTTTTGAAAAAGATCTAACTTCTTACATTCAGTGAAAATATTGAGTGCAGAATTAAGAATACCACCTGGCAAATGCTCTAAAGCCTTCCATTCGGTCTTGTACTTCTTAAAGTGCTTTTCACCCTGAACTCGAGCATTCAAAGCGGTAGTGACCTCCAACCAGATAGTCTGTTCATCAAACCCATGGGCCTGCATGAAATGGACAAGGGAGGTAACATCTCCGCCAGAAGCACGATTAATGAGATCAGTTTTACGTTGATTGACAACAAGTGGATGAGCATCCGCTGCGCAAATATCCTTGACATACGTCTCAACATACTCACGATTGAGGTGAGCACCAGCGAAATTAAACGAAGAATGCTTCCCAATAGAGCGGTGAACAAAGTCAGAGAACGTTGATTCAACCGCAAAAACAGCAGCAGCAACAGCACGTGATTCACCCGTAAAACTGTCAGCAAACTCTTTCGGAGAAAGAGTGCAGTACGCCGCGGCAATCTGATCACGGCGCGAAAAAGTGATCAAAAGTAAATGATACCACTCGAGATAATGTGAGGGTTCAAGCAACTTGAACGTCACCTTACCGGCAGTGGAAAGGGGCCATAACCTGTTGAAGTCTCAGCAAAAAAAATGTGCGCATCAAAGCTATAGGCGCTCACTGGTTGGTGAACGACCTTGTAGACGGACCCTAACGTGCGTATAAGGACTGAGGTAGCTATATACGACGAAGGGGTAGTGGTGATGACTGAACCAGTTGAGGAAGAACGGCCCAGAGTAGATTGAGAGTGGAGCAGGGCTGCAATCTCATTGAGCTTCTCAGTCATTTCCGAGTAGTCGTCAGACATTGTAACTTATGAATCAATTAAGATTATGTAGAAGTAGAGAAGAGAATCACCCTTACAAAAGAAGAAAGGGAAAGTGAAAAAGGCTATAAAATTTTCTCTACGCGTCGGCTTTGCGACTCTTGGTTTGGGACACTACCTCCCTAATCGGGATGCAGTGACCCGACACTCAACAATTCTGGAATCCCCCTCGTGCAGGTTCGGCCCCATACTAATCTCCGCAATTACTTGTTGCGGAAACAAGGACGGAATTTTAAAAAGAAAAACAAGGAAAAATCAAAATTCTTCAAAAAAAAAACTAAAGAGTGGCATGGGTATATCAGTTATATATATTATGACGTATATATGTGTACAATATATAACTCATATGTGATGGAAAAGATGACCAAAGCTTCACATGCTATTTTTCCTTTGGCATTTGCACTTCAGATGACGTGTTGCTAGCGACTTCTTTGGCATCCTCCGAAAGAGACTCTTTACTAGTTTTCAGAACGGATTTACCAGAGAGAAACTCTGAACATAATTGATCGTAGTATACTTTCAAGGTTTTCAAGTCATTGATAGTCATGGAATCAAAATCAGTAAAGTGATACTTCGTGAGCTCTGCAAACGGGGCGCTGAATAATGAACCCTCGTTGTAATTCGATCCCAGTGGAGTCAATCGATTTGAGGAAATACTAGTATTCGATTTTTGGCATGATGTCCCATCAACCGTAGAATTTTCAGGTATGCTGCAGAACCACTTTTCCATTGTTTGCAAACTGGATGACCGAGGACCTAACTGCTCCCTCTCCGCGAAAGTATTGTCCTCAAAAGGATCTTCGATTGAGTGAAAAGAAGACAGAGAATTGTGGGTATTCTCGGGATTTGCTACATTAACCGATGAACCTGTAGCAGTATTTGCAGCGGTGCTAATTTTAGTCATAAGCTCAGTCATTCCCGTGGAAAATTTGTTTGACAATGTTGCTCTTCGCAATGATGTACCTTGTGCGTTCCAAAGATTTTCAAGAGACCCTGATCTGTTTCTATTCTGATTAGGAGACAATCTATCAAAGAGAGAGTGCGATCTTTTGGCACGAGTAGATTCTGGTGTACGCTCTAAAGTTTCAATGGTATCATGTGAACCATCATCTTCATTTTCAATAGGTTTAGCTTGCAAATGGGAAACCAGGCCAATCTTTTCAAAAATATTTCTGACCCGATTAAGGCCATACGTTTCATTGGCTCCCTGGTATTGCTTAAACGAATTTTCAAAGTCTGTCGCAAACGGAAGCGATTCTTTGTTTGGCATGGATTGGCCTAGTTTCACTCCAGAATTGGATCTCGATCGATTAACCGATTGAGATACTGCACTTGAGATTGTAGTGAACAAGGAGCTTGAGCGTGACCTGCTTGTATTACCAAGCTCTTCTTCAAGTAATTTGGGGAGATCCTTTGAGTCGTTGGTTGTAGGAGAGTCTTCTCTTTTGAGAATAATTTCATTCAATGAAAGATTCATCATTTCACTTTCGAGGACTTCGGGAGGGATTGTAATTCCACGTGGAGCAATCCCAGTGATTGGTGTACTCAGAAGGAAATAGAGAATTGCTTCACAGTTTGTGAGGCAAAATTGCAACTCGCCTGAATTCAAATACTGATTTTGAATAAGGTTAATCAATTCCTGGTCAGATGAGAATTCGGGTATCCCTTGTGACGTGGAAACTTCTTCACTTTTCGATGTAGCATCATCCTCCAAATTCAACAAGTTGCTGAGCGTCCTACTCTGGTTGTTTTGTGGCAACACGGCCCTCTTATCCATGGGGTTATAGTTATATAAGGAGCTTGTGAGTGTGAATCTGGAAGTATTAATCTTCTGAAGGTCTAAAGGCTTCCAGAAGTTCTTGACAAACATAAAATGTAGGTAAATATCAAAAGACTCGTCTTCGAGCTCAAGGGGTGAGTGATTGACAATAATGTGAATAAATGCAGGGAGCAAAACATCGTTGCTTATTTTTGAATAGTCGTTTCCGTGACAAGAAGCACAGATTTTCATAATCAACTTTTGAATGCGGGCAATGTGATCTAGTTTCGATGCCGGGGTTTGCGCCTGGACCAATTTAGTGAATGCTTCTTTGATTTCCGTTAAATTAGTACCATCGCTGGTTTCAAGGGACAGCAATGCTTTATCGAGTGCCATTGATTCCAGTTGGTTATCTGATTCAAGAAAGCATTGGATGGGTAAGTTCATCTGTCGGAGGATTTTGATTTTTTCCGATAACAAGTTTTGGATCTCTATATCTCTGCGATCAAATCTAAAAACCTTCTCATATAAGGGAGTCAAATCAGGAGAGTTGGATGATGAGTATAACTTCAAATGGGCGAGCTCGATCGTCCTTAAGATGGTGATGAATTTGTAAAACCCAAAAATGCGAAGTTGATACAAAGCATCTGGGTCACTTCTTTTCGATAGCTTGATAGAAGACGACGAATAGTTTGCAATGGCATTCAAATAATCAAAAGTTTTGGGGTCCAGTTTGAACACATGTGATTTTTGAAGAAGCTGCCTCTTATTAGTGTTCAGTTGGGTGTAGATGTGGAACACTAGAGAGTTCAAGTCTTCGTAGAATGCATCAAAAAGCTCCCTCAATTCACTCAAGGTCAACGGGTTCTGGAACCGAGGCTCTTTCAAGTAGTTTAGGAATGCGCAAACCAAAGCATCCACTTTTGGATGGAGACCCTTTTCTGTGAAGTGGTTGACTTCTGCGATCAAGTCTTGTAGTAAAGTAAACAGGGGCATTATGAAGAGGACCTCGCAGTTAATCTTGGTTTTGATCTTTGAATCTTGGGCCCGCTTAGACTTCTTTTCTCTTCGTTTGTTTTAGGAAGTATTTGCGTTTGTGGGTGATTCCTCGAGGCAAGAAATTCTCAGAGGTGACGTGCGCCTGCCTAGGCTATGAATAAGATAAGCCAGGGGGGGTAAAGCTGACAGCACCAGCTAAAGTTGGGTATTCTTATAAAAGGAATGAAAAGCCTTATAAATAACTAGGCCATGTGAAGGCAGGAAAAGGCCACGGTTATGTTGATTAAGAGAAAATGGTGAGTCTTTTCGTCTTGAAAAAAAAAAAAACTTAAAAAAACTGTGTTGAGCGGTTCCGATCCGAGCGCCTCTAATGGATAAAAACGGATGTGATACAACACCGCGTCTTGGTGTGCAGTGCTCTGTGACAGGGACGATCTGGAGCGGGCCGCAGTCGGGTATGTTAGGGTCCGTAGGCGTTAGGCTCGCTGCAAGGGAAATTGTTGGCAGGGGAAACTGAACGTGAGAGGCAAACCCGAAAAAAAAAAAAAAAAAAAAGAAAAAGAAAAGGAGAGGGAACTTTAAAAAAAAAAGACACAGGAGCAACAAGGCTTAATAATTCGGGACGCAGCCATTTTTAATATAGAATATTATGAGGGGCCAATACTAAAAATACTAAAATTTTATCAAAAGGAAGAAGACTCAATGAGTACGAAAATTTAGAATAGACCACAGAAAAAATGTCGCGTAAACATGACATTACATCCGCTTTTCCGTTACCACGCTCGGATAACGGTCTCGACAGAAGTAAATCATTCAGACTTTAATGCCTGGAGTTGACGTTTCAAGGACCATGTATGTCATTTTCAATGTGTAAATGCTCTGGTTATTGTCCGAATCATTTTAATTTTTTAAACGTAGTACAAAAAATGGTTTAAATGAGAATGGAGACTTAAAGGCTCTGACTGTGTGCTCTCCTTTTTTTATCTTTTTTTTTTTTTTTTTTTTTTTTTGGTTTTTTTGGTTTTTTCGGTCTTCTTTTCATATGCGTCGGTGCCCCCACGCCTCAGTGACCCAGCCTGCTTTTATCCATGCACCATGTGCTAGAGGATAAGATTAGATTTTAGTTGTCACTCTCAACTGTTAACTAATTTGTCATTGATAACTTGCAAAAACAAAGGTTGAATTTAGGTAGTGAAATTTACTTCTTCCTTTTTTCTTTATATCCTAATAGTTACTCACAAAGACGTAGCGAGAAATGTGGGCTATTTATAGCATCATTCATATTATGCCACGCCACAATTTGCATAAGCACTAAATTAACCCCGAGTCTATTCAAGAACCTCATTCTCAGCTCGGCTTATTCCGGAAGATCCCTCGATAGGATTTATAGCTTCAAAGACATTTTGCTCCACTGCTTCAGTGGGCTCGGAAGGGCCTTCACGAGATCTATTTTCTTCTTCTTCCGGTGCTTCGAAGTTACCTTCTCGAATAAGTCTCTCGATGATCTCCTGTCTTTTTAATAACCTTCGAGTAACAAAGTAATACCATGGTGGTGTGATAAGGTATCTGTAGAAATTTGGCAAATCTAGCCAAACAGAACGATTTTTCCTGATAGCCGTATAGGCTTTGCTCCACTCTTCTTGAGTGCTTGTTGAAAATCCCACGTCGACATATTCCAAGTAGAAGAATTGAATGTACCACCAGAAATGGCTGATAGTTAAGACTATCAAGCTTTGTTTAACAAGACCAGAGGTCAAGAACTCGCCCATAGCCCGAAACATTCCTTGGTGAAACGTGAGCGAAAATTTTTGGAACTCTTTTGAAAAGAGAAACTCAATAAAATGGGTAAGAAAGGGTAAATATTTAGCCATGATGCTAATTCCCATAAATGAAATATACTCTGATGGAGTATTCCGACAAAGAATATATAGGATAACCTTCTCAAGCACAGGGCCCAACAATAAAAATTCTCGAGAAACATCAACCCAACGCGACAAACAGACCACAGTAGCAACAATAGACACAGCAATTCTAGCCATGAAATGAGCAAAGTCATATGTTTTCCTTGCCTCGATCTCTTCGCGGAGTTTGGCCTTCAGGTCCTTATCGAGAAATTGCACCCATGCATGTGGCATATACTCTATTTTGTAGAGATACATGGCCTCCAAGGGATCATTGGTCTGGGCAATGACTACAATGTTCTGTATTAGCAACACTTGTAGGTCGCCAAAGTAGCAAAAGCTTGTGATTAGCCGCCAGGGTTCCAGAAATACTCTTGCCGGCGAGAAGACGAGCTTGACAATACTCACCCAGTTCATCGATGTCATTGCAGCTAGTGCCCCAATAGCACATACCCACGTTTTAGTAACAGGATTTAGTGGGATATCTAGCGGGTTTATTCTATCCATTGCAAATAAACGAAAAGGATTATGTGGCCAGGATCGGCGGTATTAGAAATCTTGCGAACAGAGCAATGTATTATACAGCTTCGGTAGATATATTCACCCGTAGGGGCACTAGAAGAAGAATTCGAGGGATTCTTTGCACTATTGGATGAAAAGAAAAAAGTGGATGTTTTCTATAAAGGCGTTTCGGTGGTGGTTTGTTAATTCAAGATAAGTCCTATCCAAGTTTACTGTAACCTGCTATAGATCGTGCGTAGTACGTGGCCGCTACCATCGAAGCAGTTTCGCGGTGTTGTGATGTGCGAGTCTGATGATAGCAAGCGCTGAAAAATACACTGCTTGAAGAGCATGGGGCAATTGAAACACTATTTTATTTCGAAACCCGCTTTCGAGAAGTAAATATTCTATTGTATCAGTTATCATTGTGCGAGAATTTCGCCCAATTTCTCTCAATTTTCCTCAATTCAGAATAATGGGCTGTGGGTTCTGGAGACAATGAAATCCCCCAGTGCCTGGGTCACTCAGTACGCGCATCCACCTGGCCTTATACATTACTGTGGGGGCCTTAAACAATACTCTGGAATACTAGCATAGCCCAAAATTTGCCATGCTGCATGTATATATGGACATGATTCTTTTGGAACATGTTTGAACAACACGTCTGCATGAACCTTGGAAGAAAAAGAAAAAGGTCGTTAAGTAAATGATATTTGAAAATGGCATCTCAAGAGTTCCCATGATTAAATTCATCCACTCTGCAGAGTCGTTGCATCTTAAAATGAAAAGGGCTATTCGGCAAAAAGAGACCTGGAGATATCACTCGGTGTATTCTTCTGAGTTGTACGCGCAACGCTGAATATTCCGAAGGGCAATTGACAATATCTTGTATACCGTGGCCACGGGTAAAATTTACACTGGACTCCGCATTGGGTCTTCAGCATAAACCGGTCTGTTAACCCCTTGGATTTTCCCAGTCGGAGACTTCCTAATAGAAAGGACAATCCCAAACGCGTTTTGTTTTTTGTTTTTGTTTTTTGTTTTTTGTTTTTGTTTTTTTTTTTTTTTTTTTCTTGATTATCCGGTTGTTACCATTGTCTTTGTAAAAGAAAAAATATCACCTTTAAAATTCAACTTAAATGGAGCATCTTTGCCTCGAGTCTGTAATTCTCTTTTTTTTTTTGGTAGGCATTCAACCGAGAATACAAATTCCTCGATCTGTTTCCAATTTCGCGGAGCTCAGCTTAAGCCGGCACGCGATCACGATAATAAGGAGATTAATGTTCGAAAAAAAAATGTCGCGAAATTAGGGCAGCGTCTTAACTATGGCAATTTCACCGTTCTGGACCACAAAACTACCACAAAAGGACCAAAATGCCCAAAAATCTGGTTATATATAGGCCGCGCAGCGCCGAAAAATTTGGCCAAACATCAAACTATTTTGAAGGGGTAGTTTCATGTTATTACGCAGGCCAATGCGACATTTTTAAGTAGGATGCAGGCATACGTATGGGTATCACGTGATTTATGTCGCACAATTGGTTGGCTCGCAGCATGGTATTAACACGATCTGAGAGTCGTCAGTCGACGTTATAATCCTCCTACTCATGAAAGTTCTTCCATAACCATGATAAGAGATGAAGGTGAAAAACTTGGTTGTACTTTATAATTCATAAAAATATAGGCTTACCTGTAAATGCAATCAAAAACCCTACAGAGCCCCTCCAGGCTCGATGTTTGCAAACACCAATGTTCTACAGCAAATGAAAAGTATATTGGAAAGTGACTTATTTTGCATTTAAATGGTATAGTTTGCCAGTCATGCATTTCCAAAATTTTGCTTTTTTTTTTTTTAATTTCATGGACATGGACATGACCAGTGTTGTAAAATCGATACATTGTGCTCGGTGATACCTGCCGCATAACGTCAAAAGACACCCTAAATTTGATTTAGATTTATTCAAGCTAAAGCTGTTAAGCTTTGATGATTATGAAGAGATAAATTATTAAAAGAAGATCAAACTTTAAAAACAGGAATATAATTGTCAGTGAGTGTGTTTGTTTAGGTGAATATACTTTTATTAAGATGTGGCAATAGGGTACCCTGTTAAATTTGAAGGAGACTTATGAAGTTAGTAAATATTGAAATTTTCGTATAGAAGATTACTTAACAGTGAACACAGAATGAATTATGTTTGGGGAAAATAAATAATAAATACAAAAGGAATGAAAAATTTGATAAAATTATTGCTTTTAACTTACGTCAACAAGTCAATTTAAACACCCAACCTCTTGCGCAAAGCTCTAGAGATGTGACTTTAACGTTTCAGCGAGATTTTGTTTTTCAGCAATTTTTTATTTGAATAAACTTCAATGCTTCATACCTTAGCTATATCATTACAACATAAAGTGCTGGAAAACAGTTGCAGAAAATTAAAAAAAAAATTCACCTGAATCACTCATCATAGAGGAGCTTATTTTGAAGGTATATCTAGAATTGATTTGTTCCTGGAAGGCTTATATATGAAAAGATATGGTCTTAAGTAAGTGGCTTTAACAAAAACGTATAATTGTTTGAAGAGATGGTTACGTTTACTACCTAGATATCTACTAAACCAGTCATGTTCGAATCTCATAATTTGATAAATTGTTCCCTTCGAAATCCACCAACTAGTACACTTTGTGATGAATCAGGCTACTAAACCTTGGGCATTTCTAGTTCATATTCACAGGAAATGTTTTTTATTGTTTGCTAGTACTAAATATTTCTCATTATTCAGTGTTTTTTGTTTTATCTTTTATGTTCCACTGCTATAGCTAATTAATTTATGAAGCTCGTGAGACGCGGTTCACTCCTTCTCATAGGATACTCGAAGCATTTGGTAAAAACAAAATGGGTGTTTTCCGATGCCAATCCCAGAAGAGTAGAGGCTGAATTAAGTAAAAATGAATCGAACGCATTGCTTAACCATACCAAGGTAGAATGCAAGACCTAACATTTGGCTAAATCTTCCCTATGATTTTAACGTTAGAAACACTTTTCATACTGTCTCTTTCAAGAAACAATTGCTCGTCCCCTAGCTATTGCTTTTGATGTCCATTATTTTTTTTTTCTTTTGCTTCAACGATAAAACCAATTTGTTTGCCATCTTTTCAACTGAAAAGATACATATTTTAAGGGGCAAAAATCGGAATCCCAACGGGAATATTCTGCTCAAATTTGGTGATTTATTTTGGGAGCGTGATTTAACCTAGAATTATGAAGATTCCAGCCTGTTATAGGAAAACTTAAAATTGACAAAGCTTTAGCAAGGGGATAATTCATATGAATCAAATTCAAATAGAGTTTTGTTTTTCTTCTGAGCTAAGGTTTTTAGATATTAAAACTTTCGCTCACTTTTGAAATCACTATTTTGTGTTGTTCAAAAAGTTCCACTATTGGGGTGTACATCTTCAAGATAGGTCTAATGGATTCCCCACATTAGGGTTAGGCCTAATAGCTTCGTTGTCCAATAATTATTTCTTCAGATCCCTCATTGTCTTCAGTGAATACACAGCGTTCTCAATCCGGTACTCAGATACTTAAGTATTGTTAGGGGATAACTAACAAAGAGTTAAGTTCGACCTAAGAAAACCGAGAAAGCTGTGCGAGCGACGCTATGAATGTTTTCTTGCCTAACTAGTCAAGCAGTTATTTGACACGCTGTCCATACTTATTTCTCAAAGCTTACAGCACAAAATAGGAACTACTTCATCGTGAAGAGCAAGTAAACCACTAAGACTAAGTGTGGAAATCGATTTTGCGTTCAACAAGTTTGTATAGGATCAACATGAAAAGCGTATTACCAACGTTTTCGTTTTCAACTTAAGTGATAATATGTGTGTCGTTCAGTAATTTGGAAGTTCCAAGGGCGTCTAATCCAGGGAAACGAGAAGCTCGTTTTCTTGAGTGGTAAAACCGTTGACTCGAACGGTGTGTTTGCTTTGTGCTAGAGAGATAAGCAAATGGCAGAACAAGCGGACATCTGTCTGAAATAGTCCCTGATTCTGATTGTCTCGAACTTTCTTCAATTCTCAAACATAAAAGACTTGGTGATATATACCTTGTGGGATTTCAAGGCTTAACTTCGTTTATTTTCTTGATATGGTTTAACTTTTTATGTCCATTTTCCGGGTGGAGATCCGTCTCATCGTCAGCAAAAAACAGATAATTTACACCACTTCCAACGGGAACCGCTTGTCATTTTGTTTTTCTGTTGTTTTTTTTTTTTTCTGTGGCTGGTGCCAATGGTGTAAATTGGGTTACTTGCTCGGGTAAATGATCGCAAAACGTTTAAATTCCAGACAGAGTCAAAGCCAACGATGTATGTTTCCATGCATATTTCTTTCGGATAATTACATAAAGAATATAATACCGGTTTCATTAAGTTGATAATTTAAAATACTGAAGCGAGAGGGTTCTTTTTTGTTGTAGAAAGACTGAAGTTCTTCGGCAGCTGAATAAGAGTATGAATATACGTCAATATAGGTATTTCCCGAATCAGGTATATCAAAAAACAAACCGACATATTTATTTTGGGAAAAACACATTTATATGTGACAAGCTCGTATAATTGGGAGTTGAAATTTTAATCAAAACATGTCTTGTTCAAATATCACACATTGTTTTCAGCGTGCGACAGCAATCGATAAATGACCTAAAAATCTCCATTCATTTGTATGATTCTACAAAAACCCTTGCTTATGTGCTTACTTAGTTGAAGTAAAAGATGCAATACATTCCTTAAGCCCCTTTTCAAAGTCCCCCGATCTAGGGCACGAATTACAAAGAATGATTTTAACCCTTACTGAATTAAGGGTGGTATATTTGGCTGTAACAATTCTTTGAGTACATTAACTTGATAGTGCCACCGTGACAGCTTCTTACAAACATGTCGGACTTATAATGTTTTTATCAAGTACGACAAATTGGAAGCACATCTTCTATGAATTAAATGACTCATTCGTCACTTAGGGAAAATGGTTTTTCCTTTCCACCATTACAGACCGCATTTGGGTAAAATGTGGTTACAATTTTTCCTATTGAAAACATTTAGAAGTTCCAAGGAATACACTTGGTATTTATGAGTACAAACATTGATATCCATTTATATACAATCCGAAAAATGTTTCTCCACTGATACAGCCTTTGTGATTTCTTTAAAAACTTAGAGCTAGGAGCAATTCCGTCTTGTAACTCATCATATTAATGACGAACTTTTTTACGCACTAAGGATCATTCCTTCGTAAATACACGGCCTTCCGCTATCATATTTTCAAATTCGTAGCAAACTTTGTCCACCGAATATTGGAAGATATGATATTGATCACTGCAACAAAGTTATTCTCTGGTCTTTGCCTTTATTTTAGTTTCCCGAGTTGTGTTTATGTTGTCGTATTTTGCGATACTCCATGATCATAATCTCTGATATAGTCCTGTGAAATGAAAGTCCCATATCACGACCCTTACACATTTCAAGCAACTACCATTACAAAAAGCTAACCCTCCTCTTTATTCCCCCTTGAGATCAAAACCCAACCAACTTCTCTCACTTCTCGAGAAAGTTGAACGTCACTAATATCAGTAGCCGTGACGCTATCTTGAACATTCCCGCCATTCACTTGAATGACATTTAAAGAATCAGGAAGGAACCTAGTTTCGTCTCTAAGTAAGAGTGTCGCCTTCGTTTGTGTGGCTCAATTCCCTCCAATTTATTTCATTTTGTATGGCCCATGGTAAATATGATGGGTCTTTCGTTTCGTCAAACTGTTTACAAATACAATACAATACTTACTTATTCAGCGCTCCTCAAAGCTAATGGGCTCTTTCAGACTCTATAAAACGGCTGTGTCTCCACCTTATCTGGACTTCGTATTCCTCGTTCGGCACAGATAAATAAAGGGGCTCATAAAACTTCTATTTGTTTGCTTGTTGTGGTTATCCACTTCTCTTCTTACCTTACGTGGCACAACAATGGTATTAGCTATAAATCAGATTCAAGCATTCAAATTCCAGATTTTTTACTTGATTAGGGTATGTAAAAGAGATCATTAAACTATATGAGAGTAACAATTTTGAAAAAAAAGGGGAATTGAGTTTTTGTGGGGACTTTATAACTTCTGTATTTTTGCACGGACAGCAATCGGCAGGGCGAATTTGCAAACTTCGCGCCAGTTTCTGGACAAGAGGACAGCTTTAACGATTAATTGAACTTTTTCAAAGTCTATTAATAAGAAAAGTATATGGCATTAATAAATTATATTAGAAAGACAAGTCGTATTAATAAGAAACTATTTAATATACGATCGCCATTAGATAAATAGTATACAGGAAAAGATAAAATTTTGAGCATAGGTTCCCCTGCGTACACTCAAAGATAAAAGATATCACCACGAAACACAAGGTGCTAAATTCGGGCATAGGTTCCCCTGCGTACGCTCAAAGATAAAAGATATCACCACGAAACACAAGGTGCTAAATTCGGGCATAGGTTCCCCTGCGTACGCTCAAAGATAAATGTTAGAACGTAGTGACCTTTTTAGATTATTATAGGTATATGTATTGATGCCTCGTATCAACTCCTTGAAGAGTAAAAGTATTTACTCACAGAAGAAAAACTCTTTCTTCTGTCCATCGTCCGAGACGTTTGGTAAGTACACACACGCGCCAGTCGTCAACTCATGACGTGGCCGTCACGTGAGTGTACCGTCACGAACGCCACTGCGCTTTCTGCCAGCGGCTGACACTCCCATTCCCGTGTGTTATTCTCTGCACACTGGACAATAACTGCGCATGGCTTTAAGCGCCCGTATCATGAATTTTCCATCGAATCCTAAATATGGGTAATGGCGCCCAAATGGTATTCTGGTAAGTCCCTTCGTGAGTGTATCTGCCACGTTATCCTCTGTACCGACCAGCTCAACTTCTATGTCTCCGATCAGGACCCTTTCCTGGACGTGTTTCACCTTCACGTCTAGGTGCTTGTTACAGCTTGGATTGTTCCCTGTTCCGTTAACGCTAAGGACGACTCCTCTGTTATCTTCTAAGATCTTAGGTACTTCAACTGTTTCGATCCCGAGCTCCTGGAACAAATCTCTTAACCAAAGCAAATCGTTTACCGTAGTGCTCAACGCGACATATTCAGATGCATGTGTACTGGTTGTCACTAGCGTCTGCTTCTTTGATTTCCACGCTATTGGCGTACCATTGAGGTAGATGATGTATCCCGTCCTCGACTTTCTTCCTTCTTCATTCGCGAATGATGCGTCTGCAAATGCGTATAGTTTAACTTTGTTATCCGGGTAGTGATTTTCACGTATCTCGATCGCAAAGTCTTTAGTGTCTCGTAAGTATAATAACACTCTCTTCAATTGCGCTAGATCAACATCTCTAGCCCTTTCGTCAACGACCCAAATTTACTCACACAAAACCTAAGTCAGGTCGACTTATTCCTGCTAACCAATTATATGACCCTAATAGCTCCTGGTACAATCGTAACTCTTTCGCATTTAGTTCTGATTCGTACCTTTCACGATCATATTCCTTGAAAGGAACGGTCTGTGTCTCTTGGGTCATGAATCTCTCAAATTTTCCAAGTAATTCATCGATATACTTCTTCTGATGTATTTTGTAGCCACCGTCGATTCGATCGATTTGTACTCCACAAAAATCTTTGGCCTCGCCTAGGTCCTTTATCTTTATCTTTGCTTCGTCACGCATGTAGTTCTGAAAGTCTTCGTAGTCTTTCTCGTCCTCTACTCCAACTAACAAATCGTCGACATACAATGCGATGATGACCTCGGTTCCTCTTGCAGTAATCTTCCTGAATATACTTCTTTCCAGCCTCACTCTCTTGAAGCCATTTTCCTCTAACTTTTCTTTAATCATGAGATACCATGCTCGCCCTGCGTTCTTTAAGCCGTATAGTGCTTTGGTGCACATCCATAATTTCCGGTCATCGACCCCTCTAATTCCGCTCGGTGGTCTCACGTAAACTGGTATTTTTAGGCTCGAATGGAGATATGCACTTGATACGTCCATCGCCTTGAGCTCCATTCGCTTGATCACGGATGCAGTCATAAACAATCTGAGACTGTCTGGCAGTACTACGGGTGAGTAGGTCTCTTCTCGTTCAATCTCTTGTTTGAATCCTTGAGCAACAAGTCGTGCCTTTACCTTCCCGTTTGATTTCTTGTCGTTGACGTCCTCGGTGTACACAAATCTGGTGCCTATGAGTCGTTCTGCGTTTGGTTTCGCATGCTTTTCTACTTCGTCGTATACTTCCATATTCTGTAGCTTGCGTATTTCATCCTCTTCAGCCTGTTCCACCGCTTCATTTCCGTATTTCTGGATCAAGTAGTTTCTCATGTTTTTGATTTCGTGAGTGGCTTGTTGTATCTGATCTGTTGTATTCGGTCTACCGCCCTGCGATCTGTGAGTGTCTTGTAACAGATTGATCCTCCGAATACAGTTGACCGTCTGTGCACGTCCAAAATGTTTGCGGTAGATGCGGTGAATGTGCGCGTTGAGGGTTCGGGTCCGGTTTTTGCTGGGTCGGGTGGACACGGGATGGTTCAGTTGGCGACGTTGCTGGAGTCGGAATTGGCGACGTTTCTGGAGTCGGGTGACGTTACGGAGGTTAACATCAATCGTCGGTTCCGTACTGTCAAGTCCAAGTGGTCCGGTGGTGGGGACAGGAACAAGCTGAGGACTGCGACCTTGTGCATTGAGCATAGGTGGGTCGCCCATGGTTTCAGGGGAACAGGATCATGTATGGCAGTTTGTAGGTGGGGTCAGCTCCCATGGTGATGGAGACGGGGTCTGGGGCTCCCATGGTTGGCAGTACGTCGGCTGGGGCGTCGGCGACCAGCGAGGTGATGTGCGTCGAAGGCAAAGGTTCAGTGGGTGGTCGGTCAGGGAATGCGGCTGTGGCATCGTGGATAGGGGCGGACGAAGATTTGTGTGATTCCTCGCGGGCGGGTATGAAGTGTTCGCTTGCGTCACTGTACTCGTCCTCAGAGTCGTGCGCGGGATCGTTGCCATCATGTCCAGGACTGTCCAAGGGGCCGATGTTGTCCAACGACTCATCAGTGGTTGCCGGTCCATCCAGGTCATCGGTGCTGAAAACGTCCGTATCTGCTGCGGTGTGCAGGTGTATGGTGTCTGTCGTGATCGGGTCAAACTCCGCGGAAGTTACCAGGGTTGCAGGGCTAAAGCGTTCTTTATATGCGATGTGCTGTGGTCTGGGAAATTCTTCGGAGGTCATCAGCAGTTCGGGACTAAAAATTTCCTGGCGGACGACATTGGCTGGTGTAACGTGTGACGTGAAGTCGATGGAAGTGAGCAGCAGTTCAGGGCTGAAGAGTGGTCGCAACGGGGGTGGGGCTCGTTCAGGGGTCATTTCCTCGTCGGTCATTTCCTCTTCGGTGGGAATATCGATAGAAACACCGTCTGCGGTGATGAGTTTTCCGGCCGGGTTGTTGGTGCTGGCAGCATCATCGCGGATAAGTGTTTGATCATACTGTTCTTCTTCGATCTGGTGACGGTTAACTTCAACGTATTCACGGCGGATTTCATCGAAAAAGGCGTCGTGAACAATGTAAGCTGCCGGCTGAGTTTCGTCAACAATACGGTGGTCGATGTATTGAGTTATCATGTCCAGTCCGGTGATTAGAGCATGTCCTAATTCGGTTCGAATGTTTTGGTCGCGAACGGCATTAGTGTTTTCTGTGTGATCGGCAATCGCGTGGAGGCCCTTGTCAAGATGATTGGATAGTGATTCATACCCTTGTGTAAAAGCCGTCCTGAGGTTGTTGTCTCTGCGTTCATTCTGGCGATCAGTATGGTCTGCAATCGCTTGGATACCTTGGTTCACTAATTGGCCAACCTGTGTGAAACCTGTGCGGATGATGTTCCCGAATTCGTCACGATGGCGTTCATGTAACACTAACTGGTCATTTTTAAGTTCCGACCGTACGTTTTGCTCGAAATCAGTGATCTGTGCGACTTGGCGCTTCTCGCGGGAGTCTGCCTGGGAGTGTAGTTCTTGGATGCTGTTTTCCTGATAATCTATGAGTTTAAGAAAGTTTCGCCTGAATGGCACGCATCTCGTCCGGAATGTGTTCGAATTTATCCAGGATCTTCGTGATCGTCTCGCGTATCTCGTGCATCAGGAGCGATTTCTCAGCGAGGTTTTCCCGAAGAAGTTCAATGTACTGTATCATCAACCTACGTCCGTCCTCAAGGGCCGCGATCCGATCGTTCGACAGCTGTATGGCTTGCTGTTGGGCTTCCCGTGCCTCAGTCACAGCCTGCCGGTCATGTGTGAGCAACTCGACCTGGTTTTTGAGCGAGGCGTGTTCGTCGACGTGTTGGAGCAACAAGTCGCGCTGCTCTTGTGTGAACTGGGGCTCAGCGTGAAGTGGCGGCCCGGGTTCTACGGTTTTGATCTTGGGAACCTTGGTTGCTTTCCGCGCTTTGCTTGCTTTGGACCTTGGTTGGCTGACGATGAGGTTAGGGAAACTTGCAGTGGCCGTTGGTTCGTCAGCCGTGGCAAATGCGTGTGCTGCTGTCTCCATGGCGGCTTCAGCTTGGCGCATGTGCGTGAACTCATAGTTGAAACTGATATTGCAGTATTCTTTAATGACCATTTTTTCATACGGTTGTTTGAAATTTGTCCATATAAGATGTACCACACTATTAGAGGCGTACGTGCCACGTAGATGCCGGGCAAGCGGTGGGTTTGAAGTTTTTCGTTCATAAGGTCCAGTGCATTCAGTAATTGTACTATTACGTCGCTACCGAATATTGGCATACCGCGATTTATCTTGACCTTTTTACCATGTAACAATGCCTTTGGTGTACTGCCCTCGGAATTTGGTACCGTGTTGTGTACTAGGATCGCATGTCTGATGGCGAGGAGCTCAAGTAGTTCCCGAATAACATCATTTGTGGTGGCGTCATCGAGCAATGAGATAGCTTTGAGCAATATCACCCCATTCATGCGCTCGGCGAGTCCGTTCAACTGTGGTGTGTAAGCTGGGATCTTATCAGCAACAATATTGAATTCTTCTTTTAAGAACTTCTCAGTGGGCAATTCCGTGCCGTTGTCCTTTGTTATGAACACACATTTGTACTCTGGGAACTCATTCTGGATACGCTCGATTTCCATCTTTGACATCTTCAAAAGTTCGCCCTTATCTGTGTTCATGACGTGCCAGACATAGAGAGTAAACCCGTCAATAATGAGTGTAACATACCTCAGATTTCCGAGCTCCATCGAATCCATGTGAAGTCGATGTAAAGGATACTTCGGTGGGTTAGATGGATGCCCATTATGACTCATCGCTTTGCCCTTTGTTCGGAAGCAGCTCGGACAGTTGCGTATGGCTGTCTCATCGGCTTTGGTGAAAGGTATTTGGTTGTCTAAGCATAACTGTCGTGTTACTTCCACGTTAGGGTGAGCATGGACTCTGTGTATGTTATACGCATTGAATTTGTCTTTCTTGTTTTGAAGACCGACAAAACCTACCATCAGATGGAAGTGTTGCCTTTCCATGTACCCTACCTTCTGTAATACCTTCTTTCCGGTATCTGTAAGGTATACGTCACCGTTACTCCGGAAAATAGTATGCTCAGCAAGATCGTGAAGATCGTATATGCTGATCACACTTACCTCGAGCGTTGGCACGTAATAACACCGAATAACATGATCACCTAATTTGATGTGTCCATATCCTTCTGATAAATGATGATGCCCTCCGCTGTCATAGATGGATAGGTGTCCCCATGACTGGAAATCTTGGATGAGGGCCTTGTTGCCTGTCACCGATGCGTCGGCACCGGTATCGATGATGAATTCACTTGTGATCTCGCTTGGTATTAGGTTTTCTATCGTAGTTAACTGGGTACCATCGACTGTTAGGAAAAAACTGTCATCAGCGATTTTTTCTGTCTCTGTTGCTGTTGCTTCTGGGGCGATACAATCGCTCTTGTCTCTGTCTGTGTTTGCTGTTTCTGGGGCGGTACAATAGCTCTTGTCTCTGCCTATGTTCTCTGTCTCTGGGACGGTACAATAACTCTTGTCTCCGTCTATCTTGTCTGTTTCTGTGACGGTGAGGTCTCCGTCTTCTGTCTCTGTAACGGTGGAATAGTTCTTATTTCCGTCCGTGGTTTTTGTCTCCGTAAGGGTCGCTCTTACATTAGTTGTGTTTTCGGTACTTGTATTATTACAATCTAACGTAAGCCCCGACGGCCGTCAATTCCGTTTTCCCTTAGCGAGATACTGGGGCACCGTCGCGACGATGTCAATCATAGCCAGTAGGTGGCGGTAGAATTTTGTGCCGTTTTTCTCACTGAATTCCTTTACGAGGTAAGCGGCAAGGTTATCTCTCGTGTCTGGCTTCACATTTGTGCATTGGTCCCACTTATGTTCTTCGAAACAGTTCATGCATTTGTTTGGGTGCGACTGGAAATAGTCACGGAGAATTTGCAATGGTCTCTTCCATGGGAGTGTAGATCTATCAGGCCCTGGCAGGGGTCCTGGCATACTACTTTGTCCGTTCGTCGTGGACGTAGGCGAGGCCAGTTTTTCAGCGCGGTGTGCGTGAACCCCGGCAGCACCTTCAGGAGTACGTAATGGATAGAAGTCATCTTCAACTCCTTTGATCGCTTGCATGAACGCGCGATGCGTTTCTGCGTCCTCCTCTCTGCGCTTCTCACGTCTGACTTGTCCTGCTTGGGATAATTTTGGCCATTGTTCTCGAATGAACATATCTATCATCCCAAAGGTGTCGACTTTACCACCCAGACACTCGTCTTTGTACCATTTATTGATGATTTTTTCAGACCCAATGCCGTAACCACTGATAAGTCTCCGAAGGTACGACTCTGGCTTAAGATCGCTTTCGTCTGGATAGTCCTCCTTGAACTTTCTCACCTTTTCGACAATCCTCAACAAACCGGCGTCGCTAGTTCCCTTGTGTAATTCGGCCATAAGCTGTATCACAAGGTCATCCTTTTCCGATGAGGTCCTTTCCCATTCGGAATTTTCCTCTGTGACCAAGTTCATCGCTGCAATCACTTCACCGAGCTCTTGGGGGCCGGATCTGACCTTCACGCTGTTGCGCAAGCAAGGGAAAGATTTTAACACAGCTGCCGATGTAGCCCTGTGCTCTATCTCGAACCAGGAATGGTGTCCCTTTAGTTCCGGGAAATAGCGATGAAACATATCTGGGTCGGCTGCTGCCATTAAAGCTTTGCAGATATAGTTGTTGCGTATCGCCTTCATAGCGGCTCTCGCGGCTATGACCAACTCTTTTGATCTTAAGTCCTCCACTGGTTTCTCGGTTCCCGAGATTTCGTCTTTGAATCCTTTGACAAGGGAGGCGATATGGGTACCTGGATCAGTGCTAGGAATCGTGACCCTATTCTCCTTCACTTTAGTGAAACGTTTCTTGAATGCGACGTACATTTCATCTCCATATTTCTTCATGTCAGGTGGGGGTGCTAAAGGAGCTGACACGAATTCATCGTCTGAGTCGCTTTCAGTCCCTGAGAATAACACTTCGTATTCATTCTTAAGGACTCTGTCTTCTGATTTGCCTGATTTGCTCATGGTGGAATACTTAACTCTTAATCTGTTAGAACGTAGTGACCTTTTTAGATTATTATAGGTATATGTATTGATGCCTCGTATCAACTCCTTGAAGAGTAAAAGTATTTACTCACAGAAGAAAAACTCTTTCTTCTGTCCATCGTCCGAGACGTTTGGTAAGTACACACACGCGCCAGTCGTCAACTCATGACGTGGCCGTCACGTGAGTGTACCGTCACGAACGCCACTGCGCTTTCTGCCAGCGGCTGACAATAAAAGATATCACCACGAAACACAAGGTGCTAAATTCGGGCATAGGTTCCCCTGCGTACGCTCAAAGGTAAAAGATTTCACCACTAGCAAACACCTCTCAAACAGCATACCATCAAAGAACAGAATAACTCCAACAAATAGGTTCTTTAGCCGTTTTTGACTTACCTCCTTTCTGTTTTTATTTTCTTTCTTTTTGTAAAATAACAGTGTCTCAAATCCAAGAGACTTAAACAACAAAACATCAAAAAACAAGTACAAAACAATTGCAATGCAGGATCAGTCAACAAATAGGTTTTAGCCGTTTTTTGACTTACACTCCTTTCTGTTTTTTTTTTTTTCCTTTTTGTAAAATAACAGTGTCTCAAATCCAAGAGACTTAAACAACCAACATCAAAAACAAGTACAAACAAGTGCAATGCATGAGATCAGTCCAACAAATAGGTTTTAGCCGTTTTTGACTTACCTCCTTTCTGTTTTTGTTTTCTTTCTTTTTGTAAAATAACAGTGTCTCAAATCCAAGAGACTTAAACAACCAACATCAAACAAGTACAAACAAGTGCAATGCATGAGATCAGTCCAACAAATAGGTTTTTTAGCCGTTTTTGACTTACCTCCTTTCTGTTTTTGTTTTCTTTCCTTTTGTAAAATAACAGTGTCTCAAATCCAAGAGACTTAAACAACCAACATCAAACAAGTACAAACAAGTGCAATGCATGAGATCAGTCCAACAAATAGGTTTTTTAGCCGTTTTTGACTTACCTCCTTTCTGTTTTTGTTTTCTTTCCTTTTGTAAAATAACAGTGTCTCAAATCCAAGAGACTTAAACAACCAACATCAAACAAGTACAAACAAGTGCAATGCATGAGATCAGTCCAACAAATAGGTTTTTTAGCCGTTTTTGACTTACCTCCTTTTCGTTTTTGTTTTCTTTCTTTTTGTAAAATAACATTGTCTCAAATTCAAGAGACTCAAGGAAATCCACTTTCAGGCAAAAGAGGAGAAAGCCCCCGAAAGCTGGTTGGAGATATTTTGAATCTTCAGTCAGCTTGTCGGCACTAACTGAGAACGAGAGAGTCCTAGGCGCCAGTTGAAACTCAGGCTGAGGCAAAGTTCAAAACCTCAAACTTCCAGCCAAAGTCAAAACTGTTATCTTCTAAACAGTTTACCGCAAACTAAGGGTGCGATACACCAGCAATCTGGAAAACTATTTTCGAAGACATGATTAGGATTCTTTTTGTTTCCAGGGTGTCTGTTTCAAGAACAAAAGGTCTTTGAGAGGAAAACAATGAAGGTCGCCAATGCGGGAATTTTTTTTCTTTCGACGAGAATTCATTCCCACCATGCAGTATTAACCGGCGTATGATTGGCCGCGGCAAGATCAGTACATTTTGATTGCTTACGGCAAAAGAGTTTAGAAAGGTTAAGTTTATTTTGAGATTCAGGTAGCCTTTTATTAATTAAATTCAGACAACCATCATGGCCTCTTATTATAATCCATTGATGGGTTTTTTTATATTTTTTATTTAAGAACTTGTTCAAACTTGTTTTTTAGCTTTTTTTTGATTAGTTGTGATTCAGTGAATCGTGTCGGCGTGTTGTACATATGCAGGTTAATATGATGAATTGATTCGACAACGGCGATTCAAAAGCTTGTACCGTAGCAACCAATGAGTTGAATACTAAATGATATATTTATTGTAGTAGATGCTTTACTTAGCTTGCACTGAAGTAATCTCAGCTGCGAATAAATAGTAATTATGCTGAGCGGTAACCCGACGATAAAAAGGCCAGTGTGAAAGTGATATTACAACCAGTTTGCGAGCTCAACTCGGGGATAGCTGATAACACTTCAGGGAATAATTGTCTCTGGAGATTCTTCTGAATTTTCTTTTGTGGTAATGTGCCGATATATAATATTGTAAAAATATGCCAGGTAAAAATCGTCTCATTTTAATAAGTGGTCGCTTGTCGGTAACGTCAACCTATAAATCAAACGTTAGCACGTGCACGGCAAGTGAAAAACAAGCACATATACGGATCAAAAGGTATGATCAGAATATTCTTGACTACTCCTTTTATGCTGTAAACTGTATTTGCTTTAGTACGCGAAAAAATGGTCGGGATTTGGCACATATTGATAAAAAACTACTTGTTAAAGATGTCCCTTCCTTTGTATTGATCAGTAAATGTATAGAATAGTAACAAGAGTTACAATGCTAGTTTCTGAGTTGTAATTACTATGTGCCTAGTCTCAAGAATGTTTTGAAAATTCTTTCTAGTGCTTGAATCTAGCAATAGTTTTGCTTTCTATTAGAGAAAGTTTCAGGATCATAGATTTTAGTCAGTAGTAATTTACTCAGAAGAGGAAATTCCTGCAAGTATGGGATCTCCGATGGCTATGTGACTAGCCCTTCATAGAAATGTCAGATCTTATGATCTTATAAATTCTTGAGGATCTTTCGAGATTCATTATACACGTCGTTTTTGAGAAATTCCCACGTAACTAACAGTGTCTTTTCAAATTGCCCCCAAGAATAAGTGACCCTAGCTTGATTCTTGTGTCTTTCATCATATCTTATAGTATTGCTTTATCAAAAAATTTATCAAGCAAATTATAAAATATGAGACCATTGATAGAGTATCCCATTATAGAGAATGACTCATGACAGTAATGTAATAGACCAATAATTTGGGCAAAATATTTTTTTGTGGTCCCAATGGTCGATGTATAATGTTAAGGAATGAAATTTCTATTGACAACAGACTTAATCTCTGCGAAGTCATCGGCTATGGCACAAACCAGGGTCAAGTGGAAATTGTAAAAGTTGTTAATTTTTCTTTAAAATATATCACATTAGTCAATTCAATGAAGATCTAAAACAAAAACTAGCTATCACAACAAATCATGAAGACCTATCAAAACAGTGTCACCTTCCTAAACAATATTCAAAGTTTCCCTAGATACACTCAAAAGTTTTCGGTAGCTTTACCGTTTTTCATTGATGCTGATTAGCAAGAAACCTTTCCCGAATATCATTAAACAACTTATTTCTCGATTTTTTGCTTTCAAGAGTTTCACGCATTGTGTTCATACTCCAATCGTGATCTTTGCGATAAGTTTCAAGAAGCATACAGGCTTCGTCTCTTTGAAGATTCAACTTTGGCTGCAATGTATCATGGATGAATGCGACGAAGGTTTTCTTTCTCTTGTGTAGAGAAGTCTTTTGGTCCAGACTTCGCCAAGCGGCCTTAAATAGCCTGTTTCTTTCCTCTATTGAGGGTTTTCCAGGCTCGGAATCATACCATTCTTTCAATAAGTCGGGAATACTAGCGACCTTTAGTAGCAAAGAAAATTCGGGTCCTTGAAAGCGTGGATCCTCCGTCTTTATTTTCTTCTCTGGCCGCCCATTTTTTTGGTTTTCTCCTGACCGTTGTGCGTCGTGTACTTCCGAGGACTGAACGAGTGGAGCTGCCGTATCTGTGATATGACTGGACGCGGTTGAAGGTGACTGGTTTTGGTTTAGTGACATCCCAAAAAGAATCATGTCCAACTTTTTGTCAATAATCTCCTGTAATTGTGTATTCTGTTGCTTGACTTGCTTAAGCTCCCTTAGGAGTTCTTCATGTCTTTTATCATGATTATTGCCTTCGTGTTCAAGAAGGTCGTAAAAGTGTCGTTTGCAACCTTGCTCGATCAAATTAGGCAAACTTGCTTTTAACGACCGCATCTCGTCTTGCTGAGTTGCAAAATGAATTTCAGCCTTGGTATTGAGTTGATCAACTCCTATTCTAATATCTGAAGCTTTCCGAGTAAAATAGGGGTTGAATCTATCAGCAGCTTCTTTCACTTCGGGAGGAAAAATAGAGTTATTTTTCATTCTCAAATCCATTGTCTTTTTGAATTCTTGAAAAAGAAGTGTTCTTGTGATTGGATGCTTGCAGTAAATACTTTGAGGCACAATATCCACCAATAAGGCCAAATCCTGGATGACGATTGACCTGAACTTTTGGAGTAGGTCAAGAAAATCAGGAACTGTACCGTCTCTTGCCTTTTCACTTTTGCTTCTGTTCTCAACCTGCTCACTCACTTCCTCGAGCCACGGGAAAATCATCCTTTGTAATTCTTCAGGAACAGGAATGTCTCGAGCAATATAGTACTGTTCATCTTCCCTAAATCCCGCCGAAAAGTGAATGAATGCATGCGCAAAGCAAGATGTGTACCGCTCTTCAAGCACGTCAAGATCCCATCGACCAGCACGTCGAATTTGGGCTAGAGGGACCCCGAAAGCATCTGCATTCTCAGCCTGGTTTTTCCTTCCAGCGTGGGTCTTTTTTATCGATTTAAAGCCAATACTGTCAAAAAATGCCGTCGCCAACGTATTGGCGTGACTTGTACTAATAGCTGCATGTTTTTCCGTAGAGTTAGGCGCATTCTTTCCCGTAGATCCTTTACTTGCAGCAAAAAGAAGTTTTGCTGTGTACCAATCATCCACATCCAAGAAATCAAGAGCATTTGCACCAGTGAGTGGCCCATACTGGGTATCATAATCAAATCGATACCAAAGAGACAAGGCTAACGCCGACACTAAACACATGGTAACATCTTTATGGCGGCTTACACCCAGAAGCCCAAACCGACTACCTGCATTTATTGTTTTTCCAATGGTGTATTGGAATCCAAAAATGGGAATGTTACGCCCATTCTTGGTTGTAGCTTCTTCATAAACCAAATCTGAAAGCGCAAGTAAAATCTTGTTCAGACCTCGAAACAATAAATGATGTCCAGTCAAAAAATTCCAACATAGCGTTAATGCCAAAATATCTGATTTCTTACCAGAGCTGGTCTTTTTATGTGCATGTTTATAAACATGCGCACGATGTCGTCATTCGTGTACTTTTTTTGATACAAAGAAGCTCTTTTCTTATTAGCATTCAGTTTTATAAACAACTGATGCATTAAAGTTTTGTATTCTTTGTAGTACTCAAGAACTTGCTGATTGTGCGGAAACTCCTGCCAAAGCTCAATTGCTTTAGCTTTTTGATAAGGGTCTTGTATACTAGCTGCTTTGAAGACTCCAAGACATCTCTGTAAAAGAGTTAAGGCGTATTTGTAAAATTTAATCGCCCCGGGCATTTGTTGGGTCTCTTTTGTAACGTCTTTAAAACACTCAACAATCAAAATCCCATCAATTCTGAAGTTGGTCTCATCGAGCTCCGTTTTGTTTGCAATATAAAGAAGATAACGAATGATATGAACTTTATATGTGTCCTCTGTTTTAGCTTTGTAATTCTTCGAGCGTAAAACGACACAGGGTGGATAATGTAACACGGTGTTGATGTATTTGAAAAGTCTTTTTTCTTTTTCGTTTAACTTTCCTTTTTTACTGACCTCATGGTGAGTATTTTCCCACGGATGGGCAGTTCCGATTGCAATTTCAGCATATTCCAATTTATCAATGAACTGCCGCATTTGTGGACTCAAATCACTCCCTTGAGTTTGAACAACGGACCTCATAACTTCTGGAGCAAGTGGGGATCCTGATGCAATTTCTGCCGAATCATCGATGTCGTCAGGGATTTCCAAATCTGGCTCGTCAAGCGCAAATTCACCATCATATTGGCTCAGCGATGGCCCCTCTTCAGCTTGTGAGCTCATATGGATCTAGTATCTTGAAATATGTGAGAATGGCAGCAAGAAAAATAACGGTTAACAAATACTACGAGACCCATGAAAATTTGAAAATTCTTGTGGGGCCATGTCGGGTGTACTGCTGTATGTGCGCGGTTTGGTCCTGACCTGAATGTACCAATGCTCTGGTCCTTGCCTGCCCTTAACTTAGCGCGGGTTTTTTTTTTCGCGAACAGAGAATGAGTAATACAATGAGTATGATCAAAACTCCAGATATCGACCAAATAATTGCCCAAATATCTCCTGCTTTCCCCGCAAGAACGCTCACAGCCCCTTTCAATTACCTTCAACTGCTTCCAAGCAACAACGATAAGGTTCGAAGCAAATTTCTTACAGGTTTCAACGAAAGATTCTTTCATATCTCCGATGGTGGTGTGATCGGTGAAATAACCACCATTGTTGAAACTTTCCATGCCGCATCTCTTCTCATCGATGACATTGAAGACGATTCCACTCTTCGCCGGGGAAAACCGTGTGCCCATTTAAAATATGGAATTCCTTCAACATTGAATTCTGGTAATTTGATGTATTTTGTGGCAATCCAGCGAGCATTCTCGTCACTTCCCGAGTACTACAAGAAAAAAACCAGCGATGAATTTGCATTGGCCGCCATGAGAAACCAGTTACTGGATATTTTCCACGATGAGATGGTTAACTTGCATGTGGGGCAAGGTCTCGATATCTACTGGAGAGATAATCTCCAAGAGATTATGAAAACTGGATTACCTACCATCGAGGAGTACTTGCAGGTAGCCATGCACAAAACAGGGGGCTTGTTCCGCTTAGCAGTGCGTACTCTTAGTCTTTTTGCCGGTGGTGAATTTGAGCCCGGTACCGAACTGTCGAGGGAATTGATCAAGCTTGCCAATCTTTTGGGTGTCATATACCAAATCAGAGACGATTATATGAACTTGGTAAGTGAGCGTTACGCTGAAATGAAGGGCTTTTCCGGGGAGGATCTTATCGAGGGAAAATTGTCACTACCAATTCTTTATACGCTTCTCCAAACAGAGAAGGATTCCATGTTGCATCGACTATATGCCGAGCTCACCACGCCTAATGAACGTAGGGCAAATATGGAGAGATTGGACCAGGTGAGACTATTCATCTCTCGCTCTGGAGCATTGGAGTTTTCCTACTCACTTTTGCAGGAGTATGTTGAAAAGGCCACAATAGTCATCGAGTCCTCAGATGAAAAGTCGTTCAAAACATTATCTCATCTCTTGAAAAAGTTGGCTCAGGTCAACAAGCCATAGAATGCGGCCTATGGGGTGTATCATGGGATTTAGTGGCACATGAGGTCTTGTTCCTATGGTTTTGTTTATGTTCGTTTGACGCAATCTCAAACCAACGGGACATTACGGGCATGCGTTTCCAGAAACTGTTGACCCAACTGCCTGAAATAGTAATCGATATCCCCGCTGAGAAGTGAGCCGGTTTGCTGGAACATCAATTGATCAGCTTCATATTCAAAGTGAAATCTCTGCCTCTCTTTGTCTAGATTTTTCGGTAGAATCTTCCACAGTAGTCCAAAGTCGATATCATCTGCGTTTTCACGTACAATTTTAACCATGTCACTGTAATTTGTTTGAACAGCAACCTTTTCCTCGAACGTCTTGGCTTGAGATGCCAATTTCCCCACCTTTGGGAAAGGCATTGTCGCTTGTAATGGGTGTGTTACGTCATCGCTTTCGGGTTCAGTCTTTGTCCGATGTTCAGGAACACTCTCCCCGGGACGGGTTTTCGACGCCGCTGGATGCCCTTTTCTTCCCATAAAAGATGGCTTCTGCATTGTGATTTTCTTCTTGAGTTCCTCTATAGCTTTGAGCTTCACATTAACTGTTTTCTTTTCGGATTTGGGTTTTTTCAGGGTATCTCGTGCTTTTTTCTTGCCGGTCCGCCTCAGTCTGGTGGGCCTGGTGGGTCTGGTGGGCCTGGTGGGCCTGGTGGGCCTGGTGGGCCTGGTGCGTCGCGTGGGAATATCGCCCACATCTCCTAGATTTTTCACTATAGTGTTGTATTTTTTTATATCTTCGAGGATTTGTTTCTCTGGGCTTAACCTAACTGGCATGTTGTCTTAAATAAATTTAGTCTGGTGGTTTTGGAACTATCTCTAAAATATGGCCCCTCGAAGTTAGCTTCAGATTACTGCGTGCAATGTCATCGGCCGCATCGAGCGAGCGCATCGGCCCCATCAGACCCCCGGGCTGAAAATGTCGCACTGTCAAATGGTGAATTTTTTTATTAATTGATTTGGTAGTGTTTGCTATATTCACACAAGCTACCTGCGTATTATGTTGTACTTGATTGGGCTTGGGCTCTCCCACGAGACAGACATCACAGTCAGAGGCCTCGAAACGGTAAAGAGATGTAAGAGAGTGTACCTCGAGGCGTACACATCCATACTCATGGCTGCCGATGTTCTGAGCCTAGAAAAATTCTACGGCAAGGAGGTCATTCTTGCCGACAGAGAGCTCGTGGAAACCGGTGCAGACAAGATCTTGGAAGGTGCAGACAAGGATGATGTGGCATTTTTGGTTGTGGGTGACGTTTTTGGCGCTACTACCCATACCGACTTGGTTCTTAGAGCAAAAGAATTGGGCATTGCTTACGAGTCCATCCACAATGCCAGTGTCATGAATGCTGTGGGTGCATGTGGGTTGCAATTGTATCAATTTGGCCAAACTGTGTCTCTTGTTTTCTTCACGGACTCTTGGAAGCCCGATTCTTTCTACTCAAAGGTGTTGGAAAACCGTAAGATCGGCTTGCACACTTTGTTACTCTTGGACATCAAGGTTAAGGAGCAGAGCATCGAAAATATGGCTCGTGGAAGACTTATCTATGAGCCCCCAAGATATATGGACATTGCCACTGCTGCCCAGCAACTCTTGGAGATCGAAGAGAAGAGACAAGAGCATGCCTATACCCCAGACACCCCGTGTGTTGCCGTGTCGCGTCTCGGATCGCCTTCTCAAAAGTTCAAGGCTGGTTCTTTGCTAGAAATGTCTAAATACGATGCTGGTGAGCCCTTGCACTCGTTGATCATGTTGGGTAGACAAGTGCATGACCTCGAATTGGACTACTTGTATCAATTCGTCGACGACAAGGATGCATTCAAGAAGATAGTCCTGGCTGATCAAGAATGGTTCAAGCCACCTGCGTGGGTCCCTCCAGAGGAAGAGAACTTCAGTGATTAGTTCTTTTCTTTGATAAATATATTATTAAACGATTGTAACTGTGTATTTATTGTATTCTCGAAACCGTGTGTCCTGCGAAAGTCTAAACAATGTTCACGATGACTTTTCCTGAAGCTTTATTTGATTGAAGTCTATCGACGGCTTTTTGAGTTTCAGACATTAGATACTCGCTATCGATCGAGACCTTCACCTTCCCATCCTGTAAATGTTTAACACACTTGTCAGGCCATGAGCCGCTCACGTCAAGGAGTGTCTGGGTATAAAAGTAAGGGAGAAAGCCAAGCCATGACTTGGCAACTCTTAATCCGACCGACAAGTTACCAAGCACCAAGCTTCCCATTGAACCCGTCTGGAAATTGGCCTTGCTGTCTCCTACAATCGTCACATAAGATCCGAAATCCTTGCGAGGCTTGAGGATCGATGATATCTGTGGGAACAAATCTGAATTACCGCAACAGTCAAAGATAGCATCAAACTCCCCATATTCCTTTAAAGACTCTAGAACAGGGTTCAAAATTGACTTGTGCTTTGTGTAGTCAATAACAGAAGTAGCTCCCAATTCGCGAATGACTTCTTCTGTTCTCCCTGAACATGTCACAACAATGTGCTTTGATCCGTAAACCTTCAGAGCGAGTTGAACACAATATCTTCCCACAGCAGTTCCGGCACCCAAAACCAAGACCTTGTTAAAAGAGTTACCCTTCTGGACCGAATCAAACATCGACTGCGCAGTACCAAACACCAATGGGAAAGCAGCCCCTTCTTGATAAGACAAATTCTGGGGGATTTTACGAGCATTAATCCCATCTGGCTTTTTTGGGTTGATCAAAATGTATTCCGAGATTGTTCCTATTCCAAAAAAGTTCTGGACCAACCCCGCAATTTTATCGCTCACAGCAAAGCCAGTAGAAGCTGCGGCAGCAGAACCAATGGCGATCACTTCACCAGAGTAGTCCATTCCAAATCCCTTGTCTCCTTTGAAAAGCCAATCAGGGAAACTGTTCTTGATGATAACATCAACTGGGTTGAGTGCTGCGGCGTGGACCTTCACCAATATATCGTCTTCCGAGGGAAGGATGTACTTTCCATCCTCCACTTTTACAGGGAGTGAATCCTCGACCACAGGAAATCCCAGGCTCTTGTTTTTGTATTTCACTGCGTTGAATTTGAGCATGTTTAATAGTCGTTGTTTTTTTTTCTGAGTTTTTGAAAATATAAATTTCTTATCAATATAGAAAAAAATGGTGTTTATGCAATGAAATTTGCCACTTGATTTAAAGTTGGAGTTTGCCATACTTGACCACTCATGTTGTCAAGTCTGCATATAATATGACAAGGAGACGATCAATTGAAAAAAGGTTAATTTTCTGGGCTGGAATTCTTAGCTGGGCTGGAGTCATTCGAATTCTCTAACTGTATCTGGTGCTGTTCCAAAGACTTTATGAATCTGGGAATTGATGTTTCTCTAAAAACTTGACTCAAAAAAAATTGCAGGTGCATATATCTGACGAATCCCAGTTCACGCGCACGGGGTGCCCGCCCAAAATCCCCTAGTACTTGGGATTGTAAGACTTTGAGCAGCAGAGGTGGGTTATCTATTAGGAAATTATGGATAGTACAGCCTATACTAGAAATTAATTTCAATACCAAAGTCCAGATAGTAAATAAAAAAAATCTTCCACTTTACCTCATAGAATAAGACATAGGAGGTGTTTAAGGAATAACGATAAAAAATTCCGAAACCATTAGTAACAAAATGGAATAACTGTCTAAAGAGAAATCGAGAAATTCCCCCATTTGAAAGCACGCCTTTTCTCGTAAACAAAAAAAAAAAAAAAGGCACCTGTATCGGCGATATGCTCATGCACAAAAACTAGCGGGAGGTCAAGCACGTTCCTCTTTACCCCGTTCTTCACTATCTCGCAACCTTTTCAGCATACAGGCCTATGCTACCTTGAGTCGATAAGGTTTGGGTGTTTTCCCCGCTCAAGCAAGTGAACCCACATGGACTTCCAGCAGCGCAATACCAATGGGCAAGACTCCTCTTGATATCCATTTAGTACCATATGAATTGGTTCTAAGCAAGAGGAAGAGATGCTGTTTTGTTTGTTTTTTTTTTGTTCTTTTGTTTGTTTTTTTTTTTTTTGTTCTAGTCTGGTCTGTTTTCTTTATTCGTAACTTGGCCAGAACATTCACATTTCTTCCGCTAATTCTTTCTTGATCTGCGAGCAAGCTTATTTTACCCCTCGCACATGGACTGTATTATGGCAATGATGCAAGAGTATATGTAAACAAAAAATATGTAATCAAGCAAGAGGTAAAATATCCGGCTCATAATCTGACAATGTATGTCAAAGCTCATAATCGGGCCATTTCATTCTTCCGATCGAAAATTCAGGATTTATTTCGAAGGAGTAACCAGAGGGTCAGGATCGCATAATTGGGCAGCTCATATGAGTGGACAGGAATACTCGCAGGTAAAAATTCTGAACCAGAGAAAAGTTGAATTTCGAGATCCCATTACTTATTTATTTATTTTCTAGAATATGTGTAGCTTATTGATTTTCCTTAAAGTTCTATTATCCTAAGTATTTCTAACTAATCGTAGTTTTGGATTTTTGGGAGCAATTTTGAATTTATCATTTTGACTTAGACAGATCAAAGTATTCTCAGAAAACAAAAACGGAAATCATCTACACATAAAATAGAAATTACAAATTTTTTATTTCTTGTTCCTATGATCCCAAATTTTGAATATTAGGCATTTTTGCTTCTATATATTCCCTCTTGCTACTTAGGAGATGGAAGGAGTTATTTGTGGTCCCGTAGCAATTAGCTGCACCACAGGCTGGCTCTCCAGTCTGTATCCATATCCCCTAGTATCTCTGAGGCGGATATAAAAACAATACATTTTGGGCCGTTTCTATATGATTTATCACAAAAAGATTCGGAGAGTGGATCAAGTTTAGGGGGCCTACGGTTCCCGAAAGTATATGCACATTGTGAAGTAATGGTTGATATCTTAATTTCCTCTTGCAATGAGATATTTTGAGCGGGCAAATTACGCTCACATACTGCTATTTATCAAATGATTATAGTTGTGTTTCCATGAGTGGCATCCCCGTAAGTGAAAAGAGTTTCCGAGAATTTATCCTCGATTTTGAGGTCAAGAGAGTACAAATTAAAGTAATCTCAAAAGCAAGCCATTTTTCTCATCACTGGTCCTTCTTCTGCTGCAATGTATTTATATCGTCCCAGACGTTTTCGTTTATATCCCATAACATCCAGTCATACCACCCAAAAAGCGCAGGAAATACAGTCACCAAATGCCACAAAGAATGGGCATCTATTAAGTCGCTTAAAAGTGGCGGGAAATCAAAAATCTCGAGTGACATGCCTATAATTACTATCCCACAGAGAACTAGGGGATACAAAGAATAGAGCTTGGCCGATTTTGCAAAAAAGCTACCCAAAATAATTCTTTTGGGCTCGATGTAGTTCAAGTGAGTCAAGTTGATCGCTTTTTCTTCCCCGTTTTCACGCTCATAAAACTTGGTATACAAAGAGAAGCACGCGAGACCCCACATAATGTTTTGCAATATCCCAATAAAGATGTTGGCCCTCATGTTGTAGGTATACAGCCAGTAATTAACAAGCCTATGAATATGTGCAGCATATGTACCCAAGTAAAGGATTGTCCATGTCCAAGCATATAGCTTTCTTGAGGGTAGGTACAATCGCCAGTATCGATAACCAATAGCGTAGAATCCGGTCAAAACAGTGAGGCCAGCGAAATAGTAATCTAGTCTTTCGGTGATGAGAAAGTCCCGAATATGGAAAATAGTGGAGAACACCCAAGCACACATTGTCACTAGAGCCACGAGCTTAACATTTCGCAACATTGGGTTTAAGATGGACTTTTCTAGTGGGTTCGCTCGCATGAGCTGATTGACTTTGCGATAGCCAGTGAAGTGGGGTATGAAGTTAGCCATAGAAAACAATGCTGAAAAGAGTTCCTGGATTCCCAAAATGCGGAGAAATGGCCATTTTCCGTGAAACTGATATACCTCTTCGCCATTGTTCTTGCGATCCTTGGTGATGATTCGCTGGCACTGGTAATCACAATTTGATTTGCAGGTCCAGCCTAGTATTTTGAGATGGAGAGCCAACTCAGTATCGAATATCCAACTTGACTCATACCTCCGAAAAGAGTAGTCTTTATTTTCTAACGCTTCTCGATACTGCTCTTGCATTATGTAGTAAGGATTGCGGTAGCAAGAAATTTGGTGGCATTGGTAAAGACAGTCCTCAAAATCCTGTAATCTATCTCCAGGAGATGATAATGAAAATCCACAAAAGCTCAAGAATGCCAAGGCCTCAATGGCCAAATGGGGTAGGAAGACCATTGGCCCGAAACAGAGTTCTATAATGCGAAGGTGATTTTGGTGAACGCTCTTCACCATGGTCCTGCACAATACCCATGATTTGGGGGGTAAAAAAAACCTCTGCTCATTAAAAATCGGAAATTAAAAGATTCTAGACAAGCTGGTTCAAGCTCTTAGTTTGTGCTATCTTGAATGTTTCAAGAATTTGTCAATTTTATTTTCCACAATAGTCTTCACAGAGTAACATCCGAGGTGTTAATTCCGGCTTAAAGATACAGCTTATTATGAAAGCCCATACTTTGAGCCCCATCGTTTAGCTCGCGTATGGTTTTGCTCGACTGAGACAAAAGGTTCATGACACGGGAAATCCGATAATCAATTCTTCTCCTTTCAGGATTTGTTGTAGGGCTTTTATTATTTTGGATCCTTAATTGATGGTTGAATTTTGTTTTTGGGAGAAGGCAAAATAAAATCCTGTTAAAATTCCTTGTATGTGGATGTTTATCATCTAAGACTGGGAGGACCAGTGTTTTCGATGCAAGGAGTTGCCCCAAATGTAGTCTCCGTTCGAGAGAGCAATGGGAACATTTCTTACATGAAGGTTCATTATAAGTTGAAATATCTATAAAAATCCTGACACAGCCAAATTGATACAAATTCTAGACCCGGAATTTTTTCTGTGTGCTTGTGTGTATTTTAAATGTGCAATAAGTGCAGTTGAAAAGGTGACTATGCATTTTTTCAACATGAGATATCCCTGGATACTTCAGAGGTATAGTATGAACCCGGTATCAAGAACTAGTATGCCCACGAAAAGAAGAATTCTCGTAAAAAAAAAAAGAAGTTCGACTTTTTTTTTTTAAAGAAACAATTGTATTACAGTAGAAGAACTGTATTGTGTATTTACTACATATATCATTGCCAACTGGAGGGACAAATTAGCATTATCTTTCTGCCGGCTATTCCCGTGCGAAAAAAAAAAGCTTTTGGTGGAGCGAATTCACTGAAAATACTGTATGTTGCCCTCCAGCCAGTGTTGTTAGTAAAATAGTAAAGCACCCAAAAATATTATAGCTCAATAATATATTATGTAATATGTAGTAATAATATTAATAATATATTATGGTTTTTTACGTATCAAAAAAGTTGATTTTTCTCGAAACTTGGCTTCTGGACGTTAACTGCTGCTATTTTGAGCGATAATTTTAAGAGGATGTTGGGTGACGAAGCTCCCGAAGACCGGAAGAAGTGTGACTATATGCAGTAACATGACTGAGTCCCGAATGCCGTCCGACGAGGAAGTGCGAATAGGGTACGGCCCCTTATTCCTTTAGTCTGGTTCGGACCTTTGGATTTAGTTAGTTTATCATAATACAGTCTTAGTCTAGAGCTACCATCTATATCTCACCATGAAGTTTTTTATATTGAACCTCAACATTAAGACTTTCGGTGGAGGTACAGGGAAATGATTGGCTAGGCCAGCGTGCGAACCCTAATAAGATGCCTTGCTGGGCCCCCCTGGGCCCTGGGTGGCGCGTCGAAACTGCCCCAACTCATGGTTGAAAATAATATATTATGATATATTTCCATAATATAATATTACTAATAATATCGGGAAAAATATTTATAATATTCGGTTTTACTAAAAATTTAGTAAAATATCGTGTTACTAACAACACTGCCTCCAGCGGACGTCCTCGTATTTGGAAGGCGCGGCCGATGTTAGCTTAAATGTATGTTAAGAAAAAGAGATACCGTGCAGGTTAGGAGGATTCAGAGGAAACAATCTGTTGAAACTTAGTGAGACGATCAGTTAAATGCGCTAACGTTCACACAGGGTTTACAGAATCGATAAGTTTTGGAAGGTGGTTCGGTTATGCTTGACCTTAATCTACTCCACCTGGATATCTTATTCTAACTAGCTATCTTCACTCTTAATTTCCAGTGGGGTCCGAAACCCTCTCTTCTGCTCTCTGGGAAAAGATTTTCTGCCACCTCGCACCCATTCGGGGATGGTCGTGTCCTAATCCAAAATAGCCATGGTCACTCAACTCGAATTTGCAACACAATCTCGCATGCAGTGGTTCTACTAGTGTAATACTGCCCTGTACAGATACTACATGGTTAAGTCCCTACTTGTGGTGTGGAGTAGGAAAAGAAATAGGACAGGTCGTTAAAATGAGATAAAAATAAGTGCTTAAGGTGCCAACTGAGACTTGCTCATCTGAAAATGAAGATTCTTCAGTTCTTGGTTCTTCACCTTTCAAAGCCGAAAACACCCCCGAACTGTAGCGGAATTGAAATCTTGCTTTGAAAGTGATAGTATGAGTAAATCAAGTACAAACTTTCTCTTTCCTTTGCAAGCATCGAGAATGGCGTGAAATATCCTGAGTCTGATACGGCGATTCTCTAAATGTGAACTAGGGGTACTAGTGCTATGCTTATTAGATAAATTGTTAGGGACGTCATATCTCCAGCTAAATAATCACGCGGCTCGACCTGGTATTGTGCTCCCCTCGCATTATTCAGCCTACTATTTCTATTCGTAATCGTTTCTAATAGACACTCCCGATGGAACCATCTTTAACCATAATTTCTGAAATGTCAGCTCCAAGTCCGGGAAGTGGCAGTTCGGTCATAGGTAATTCGTTCATTATTGTAGGTAATACGTGCTTAGCCCTTTATCAAGAAGGAGGAAGGGCGGGTACTATATATCGCCTCATGGCGTACTTGAGATAATGAGAGCGGCCCAAGGACACTGAGAGTGCGGGATAAACACAGAGACAGGAGAGGATAATAGCTTGTCCACGTAGGCCGACTAATATCGGCCTAGTGCGAGCAAATAGACCTAGAGGCCCACCACAATGGGCTAGGACTCTGACATGAAATACACAATAAATATTAGCCAGCCGGATATCCTTATCCAAACCATGTTTGTGAGAAAATCTCACGGTAGCAATCCAGCAGAAATAAAGCACGTGTAAAAAGGAGTCGAACGTGCATAAACTATTAGTCATATGGGCTACATCTATTTAATAGTGGTCCTGTATGTTTATTGGAGGCAAGCCATATGCCCCCTCTTTAATTTGAGGGGCTCCTGGAAACCCCCTCACAAGATTGCTTTTCTATCTTTATTTCACTACAAGATAATTTCCACGAATGAAAAGCTGCTCTTCATTTTCTTGCACCATCATTAAAAAAAATATGGGTAGTGGGTTTCGAGGCTGACTAAAAAACCACGAATTTATCAAGGCATACGAACGGTCTGCGTTTCCGACCATACATCCGAATATTAACGCCATTTCGGCCGCCGGAAATATACAGCATTCTCAAAAGGATGCAGCACTGTATGCAATCAACCCAAGAGTTGCTATTTCCAAAATCACTAGAGCAATCTTCGGAGATATGTAAAATTTTGTAAAAGAGGTACATTCGTAGAAGAAAGTGAGTCACTTTAAGCCTTAGTGAATTTTAAAAAAATCAAATAGTGTTTGATGGGAAATCCGAACAGTGTCTTTAACGAAGTCTTTGGTTTTGTGTGTTTTGTGCGTAAAATACCTAGTGACCTTATAGTGGGTGGGGTACGAGTTCCGACCAGACAGTTGCGCAAACAGAAGATGCTTGTGGTTAATCCCAGTTGGTGTTTGTGGTTAGCTGTAGTCGAAAATAAGTTCATATGCATGTTAGAATATACCACTCGGATGAATGGTACTATATCAGGGAAGGGTGTTGTGGGGGTATATTTATGACTATCTTCAAGAATCTGAATCCAGCTTAAAGCGCTGATGCAAGATTTTTTTCTCGGCGCGAGCTTAGCCTTTTGCATGCTGCAGAAGAGCACAAACATTGAGACCCGCTTTACTGCATCAAAGCTCGCGTCCCAGAATCGATGCGAGCAATTTTCAAGCATGCATCAGGTGAGGGAGTCATAATACTGCAGTTAAACTTGTAGCCCCTTTTCTTTTGATTGGCCTTATAATAATCTTTGTCGCACAGTATGCATGCAAATAAAACTTCCGAAAGGGGCCACTCAGCATCCAATTTAGGAAATACCCCAAGCATCAAATCATACGTAGACTCTTCACAAACTTGCTGAAGGTAGGTCCACCAGTGGCTAGATCTATGATAATGCATTATAATTCGATATACCTTGAAGGCACAGGGAAGGTAGACTCATCCATGTCACGAGTTGCTGAAACACAGGCCACAAAATATTCAAAAAAAAAAAAACATTTGCAAGCTCATAGGCACCAACCGCTAGTTCATTAAGCACGGAGTTATTTAACACATCATTATTTCATTATTTTTGCAATCCTGCAGCCCATAAGACAGAAAACTTAATTGATACAATAACACATGCTTAGAATTATATGCCGAAACTACATGTAAAACAAGAGCAATCAATTATGGAGACATTCTCGTTCAGTCAAGAAGAGAGCCCCATGAGAGCTTTCGATGAAAAAAAAAAAAGAGAGAAAAAGAACTTCATTACCAATGTTAGCATAAAATTCTTCTTCAGAGGGATATTCTATTTAGTTGTATTGCAATAAGACCGATATATCCTGTCTCTGGATCATTTCATCTAGTTCAACCGTCCAGTTCTCGTATCAGCCATACTGGGGCCATGGGAAAAAAGGGCAACTTTACCAAGCAAGTGTCCTGTATTTCAATCATTCGAGCATATGTAATTATCAATGCGCAAAATATGCAATATAATTTCCTGCCTATTAATAACGTTGCATGGCCATATTATCTATATATATGCTTTGCATATTTCTCAATGCACATTCATTTGTATTCAAAGAAAAATAATGGTCACCCTCTTTTTTACAAAATATCACTCGAAATTATTATTTATAATACCTTAGCGCTGAATTTAAATAAAGAAAAGATACGGCGAAATACAAAAAAAAGTAGAAAAAGTCATATTTGTACGTGAAAAAAATTACGAAGGCTGATCATCAAGAAGGGGGTTAACATTGTTTTGCGAAGTTTGCTGTTTTTTAAGTCTCTTCATCCTTCCCAGAAGAAAAGAGCATTATCTGCAGTACTCTATACACCATCTTTATCGCTCAAAATTCGTTCTTCAGATTCTGTTCACTTATGCCAGTTATATATAATAATCCACTGCATTTTATTAGATTCCAGTTGTATATTAAAATTATTCAATGATGATCTTCTAAAATAAATCTTTCTTTATTTTTTTTTTCTTTTTATAAGGAAAAGTGCCTACTTATATAATTATTGGAACGAGCCTTCGAAGAAGGCAAGTCTTCTGTAAGTGACTAGATTGTAGACGAGCCAGAGATGTTCCCGATCGCGGAAGAATGGTCGAAAGCGGTAGTCGAAATCTGTGACCTGCCTGCGTAAACCAACGTGCTTACTGTAAGGTTGAGTTGTCCTAGTCTAAACTATACAAATAATTGTCTGGAGTAGGTCAGGGTAACACATCTTGAAGAACATGAAGTGTGGTACTGTATTGAATTAGAAGAGCAATGTCTATACATGGACTCAAGTAGTCTGGGTCGAATGTCGAAATTTGATAAATTCGTGGAAATTTTAAAGTTTCAATAATAGCCCGGGACATTGGGTACGGGTCCAATTTGCAGTCCCGCACCACATAAAGACCGAGTTTGCCCAGATCTGGTTATACCTGTACATAAACCAATATCAGGAAGTCGGATCACCGTCCGCGAAATCTGATATTTTCAGCAATAGCGCCGAGAGCAACCTTCAGTTCGAAAGCATTATTTTCCATCTATGCACAATATCTTGGATATCTGAATATGTATTCTTTTCAAGTTACGAATGATGAGAGAATAACAACATATGGTTCGAAAACAAACAGGAACACACATGGTTGATGCAGTTAATCTTTTGAAGTATCCTGTGACATCTGACCCGAGTGATTTCTCACAACCACAGGTGCTTATACTTGCCAGTTACGCACTTTTAAGGAGGTGTGAATGGCCGAGGAAAATATCCTAAAATGCTTCGGACTTACTATAACATTGATGCATGACAATATGTGGCTTCAAACCGCGTAGGTTCGCATATAGCTGCGGGATATACCCCATATTGTGCATTTTCAGCACAGCAATGATGAATGCCGAACTTGCGATTTCGAAAAATTAAAGGTACAGATATAAAACCGGGGAACTACCCGCGTACCTTCTAACCTAATTTTTTATTTTATTTTTCCTCTCAGAACCCCCATTCTACGCACATTATGATACGCATATTGGTGGTTTTTGCCACGTTTTTGAGTGCGACGCTCGCGGCACTACCAGGGTGCAACCCAACGACAATTCTTAACAAGGGATTTGAGGTAAACTTCTACAATTACCCTATATATGGTAGAGCATTTAAAGACGATCACAATTTCTACAACGGTGGCTACAAGCAATTCGGATTTTTGCAAACAGTGAAGAACGTTCAACAACTTAACTTCGCCAACGTTAGTCCCCCCGGGCAACCTACTCCTGGTAATATCTATGGCTACAATGTTACACAATCGAACTTCACAATGAGTGTAGCCGGATATTTCTTGGCTCAACAAACAGGTAATTACTCATTTACCATGAATGCTGACGACGGCGGTTATTTACAATTTGGTGCGGGAAAGTCCTGTTGTGGTGATGCGCTTGACGATGTCAGCGGTGTTTCTTTTAAAGCTGAATGGCCTGAAATTGCAAATGCGGTCTTTGATCTTGAAGCAGGTGTTTACTACCCGATGAAAATTGTTTTTGTCAATTGGAATGGACCAGGTGGACTTAACATCAAATACACCAACCCTGATGGTACAGTCGTGAATGAAATTGGAAGCCAGGTCTATCAAATTCGACAAGCCTGTACAAGAACATCGACTAGAACTTGGACAGGCTCTGGTATTGAAACGACCACAAGCTCTGGAACTGATTACGTGAACGTGATTGTCGAACTACCAACTCCTACCATAACCACGACCGCTTACTGGACTGGCAGCGGAACTCAAACTACTACTGCTACAGGTTCTCCTGGTCAAAGCAATACAGTGATTGTTAACTTGCCACGAACTACTACCACTTCCTACTGGACAAATTCATATACCAGTACGACCACCATAGTGCCAGCTGATGGCGGACAACCAACGGTGATTGTGGAATTGCCTCCTACGACGACCACCACTTACTGGACAAACACCTATGCTAGCACCACCACGGTCACTCCAGCTGATGGCGGAAAACCAACGGTGATTGTGGAATTGCCTCCTACGACGACCACCACGTACTGGACAAACACCTATGCTAGCACCACCACGGTTACTCCAGCTGATGGCGGAAAACCAACGGTGATTGTGGAATTGCCTCCTACGACGACCACGACGTACTGGACAAACACCTATGCTAGCACCACCACGGTTACTCCAGCTGATGGCGGAAAACCAACGGTGATTGTGGAATTGCCTCCTACGACGACCACGACGTACTGGACAAACACCTATGCTAGTACCACCACGGTGACTCCAGCTGATGGCGGAAAACCAACGGTGATTGTGGAATTGCCTCCTACGACGACCACCACTTACTGGACAAACAGCTATGCTAGTACCACCACGGTTACTCCCACTGACGGCGGAAAACCAACGGTGATTGTGGAATTGCCTCCTACGACGACCACCACTTACTGGACAAACACCTATGCTAGTACCACCACGGTGACTCCAGCTGATGGCGGAAAACCAACGGTGATTGTGGAATTGCCTCCTACGACAACCACGACGTACTGGACAAACACCTATGCTAGTACCACCACGGTGACTCCAGCTGATGGCGGAAAACCAACGGTGATTGTGGAATTGCCTCCTACGACGACCACCACTTACTGGACAAACACCTATGCTAGTACCACCACGGTGCCTCCAGCTGATGGCGGACAACCAACGGTGATTGTAGAATTGCCTCCTACGACGACCACGACGTACTGGACAAACACCTATGCTAGTACCACCACGGTGACTCCAGCTGATGGCGGAAAACCAACGGTGATTGTGGAATTGCCTCCTACGACGACCACCACTTACTGGACAAACAGCTATGCTAGTACCACCACGGTGACTCCAGCTGATGGCGGAAAACCAACGGTGATTGTAGAATTGCCTCCTACGACGACCACGACGTACTGGACAAACACCTATGCTAGTACCACCACGGTGACTCCAGCTGATGGCGGAAAACCAACGGTGATTGTGGAATTGCCTCCTACGACGACCACGACGTACTGGACAAACACCTATGCTAGTACCACCACGGTTACTCCCACTGATGGCGGAAAACCAACGGTGATTGTGGAATTGCCTCCTACGACGACCACCACTTACTGGACAAACAGCTATGCTAGTACCACCACGGTGACTCCAGCTGATGGCGGAAAACCAACGGTGATTGTGGAATTGCCTCCTACGACGACCACGACGTACTGGACAAACACCTATGCTAGTACCACCACGGTGACTCCAGCTGATGGCGGAAAACCAACGGTGATTGTAGAATTGCCTCCTACGACGATCACCACTTACTGGACAAACAGCTATGCTAGGACCACCACGGTTACTCCCACTGACGGCGGAAAACCAACGGTGATTGTGGAATTGCCTCCTACGACGACCACGACGTACTGGACAAACAGCTATGCTAGTACCACCACGGTGACTCCAGCTGATGGCGGAAAACCAACGGTGATTGTAGAATTGCC
The DNA here is from genome assembly GCA_005406065.1 of Metschnikowia sp. JCM 33374. Lineage (NCBI taxonomy): Eukaryota > Fungi > Ascomycota > Pichiomycetes > Serinales > Metschnikowiaceae > Metschnikowia > Metschnikowia sp. JCM 33374. The sequence goes on from BIMT01000058.1 coordinate 56,399, forward strand.
TCCTACGACGACCACCACTTACTGGACAAACAGCTATGCTAGTACCACCACGGTTACTCCCACTGATGGCGGACAACCAACGGTGATTGTGGAATTGCCTCCTACGACAACCACGACGTACTGGACAAACACCTATGCTAGTACCACCACGGTTACTCCCACTGACGGCGGAAAACCAACGGTGATTGTGGAATTGCCTCCTACGACAACCACGACGTACTGGACAAACAGCTATGCTAGCACCACCACGGTGACTCCAGCTGATGGCGGAAAACCAACGGTGATTGTGGAATTGCCTCCTACGACAACCACGACGTACTGGACAAACAGCTATGCTAGCACCACCACGGTGACTCCAGCTGATGGCGGAAAACCAACGGTGATTGTGGAATTGCCTCCTACGACAACCACGACGTACTGGACAAACAGCTATGCTAGCACCACCACGGTTACTCCCACTGACGGCGGAAAACCAACGGTGATTGTGGAATTGGCTTTTGACCGGATCTCAAAACTCTGGACTGGATCGTACACCACGACATACACCCTGACTGGAACCGATGGTCTCAAGACTGTGGTTGTGGATGTGCCACCTGTGCCCACGACTACGGTTACTTGGACTGGATCGTACACCAGCACGTACACTCTGACTGGAACCGATGGTCTGCCAACTGTGGTTGTGGATGTACCACCTGTGCCCACGACTACGGTCACTTGGACTGGGTCGTACACCACGACATACACTCTGACTGGAACCGATGGTCTGAAGACTGTCGTTGTGGATGTACCACCCGCATCTACCACTACGGTTACTTGGTCTGGATCGTACACCAGCACGTACACTCTGACTGGAACCGATGGCCTTACGACTGTGGTTGTGGATGTACCACCTGTACCTACCAGTACGGTCACTTGGACTGGGTCGTACATCACGACATACACTCTGACTGGAACCGATGGCCTTACGACTGTGGTTGTGGATGTACCACCTGTACCTACCAGTACGGTCACTTGGACTGGGTCGTACACCACCACATACACTCTGACTGGAGCCGATGGTCTGCCAACTGTGGTTGTGGATGTACCACCTGTACCTACCAGTACGGTCACTTGGACTGGGTCGTACACCACCACATACACTCTGACTGGAGCCGATGGTCTGCCAACTGTGGTTGTGGATGTACCACCTGTACCTACCAGTACGGTCACTTGGACTGGGTCGTACATCACGACATACACTCTGACTGGAACCGATGGCCTTACGACTGTGGTTGTGGATGTACCACCTGTACCTACCAGTACGGTGGAACCGATGGACTGGGTCGTACACCACCACATACACTCTGACTGGAGCCGATGGTCTGCCAACTGTGGTTGTGGATGTACCACCTGTACCTACCAGTACGGTCACTTGGACTGGGTCGTACATCACGACATACACTCTGACTGGAACCGATCGCCTTACGACTGTGGTTGTGGATGTACCACCTGTACCTACCAGTACGGTCACTTGGACTGGGTCGTACACCACGACATACACTCTGACTGGAACCGATGGTCTGAAGACTGTCGTTGTGGATGTACCACCCGCATCTACCACTACGGTTACTTGGTCTGGATCGTACACCAGCACGTACACTCTGACTGGAACCGATGGTCTTACTACTGTGGTTGTTGATGTGCCACCTGTACCTACTACTACGGTCACTTGGACTGGGTCGTACACCACGACATACACTCTGACTGGAGCCGATGGTCTGACTACTGTGGTTGTGGATGTACCACCTGTACCTACCAGTACGGTCACTTGGACTGGGTCGTACACCACGACATACACTCTGACTGGAACCGATGGTCTTACTACTGTGGTTGTTGATGTGCCACCTGTACCTACCACTACGGTCACTTGGACTGGGTCGTACACCACGACATACACCCTGACTGGAACCGATCGTGTTACTACTGTGGTTGTTGATGTACCAGCTGTGCCCACGACTACGGTCACTTGGACTGGGTCGTACACCACGACATACACTCTGACTGGAACCGATGGTCTGAAGACTGTCGTTGTGGATGTACCACCCGCATCTACCACTACGGTTACTTGGTCTGGATCGTACACCAGCACGTACACTCTGACTGGAACCGATGGTCTTACTACTGTGGTTGTTGATGTGCCACCTGTACCTACTACTACGGTCACTTGGACTGGGTCGTACACCACGACATACACTCTGACTGGAGCCGATGGTCTGCCAACTGTGGTTGTGGATGTACCACCTGTACCTACCAGTACGGTCACTTGGACTGGGTCGTACACCACGACATACACTCTGACTGGAACCGATGGCCTTACGACTGTGGTTGTGGATGTACCACCTGCACCTACCACTACGGTCACTTGGACTGGGTCGTACACCACGACATACACTCTGACTGGAACCGATGGTCTTACTACTGTGGTTGTTGATGTGCCACCTGTACCTACCACTACGGTTACTTGGACTGAATCGTACACCAGCACGTACACTCTGACTGGAACCGATGGTCTGCCAACTGTGGTTGTGGATGTACCACCTGTGCCCACGACTACGGCCACTTGGACTGGGTCATACACCACCACGTACACCCTGACTGGAACCGATGGTGTTACTACTGTGGTTGTTGATGTACCACCTGTACCTACCACTACGGTTATTGACTGGATCGTACACCAGCACGTACGCTCTGACTGGAAACCGATGGTCCGCCAACTGTGGTTGTGGATGTGCCACCTGTGCCTACGACTACGGTTATTTTTGACTGGATCGTACACCAGCACGTACACTCTGACTGGAAACTGATGGTCTGCCAACTGTGGTTGTGGATGTACCCACCTGTGCCCACGACTACGGTCACTTGGACTGGGTCGTACACCACGACATACACTCTGACTGGAAACCGATGGTCTGAAGACTGTCGTTGTGGATGTACCACCCCGCATCTACCACTACGGTTGGCTTTGGTCTGGATCGTACACCAGCACGTACACTCTGACTGGAACCGATGGTCTTACTACTGTGGTTGTTGATGTGCCACCTGTACCTACTACTACGGTCACTTGACTGGGTCGTACACCACGACATACACTCTGACTGGAGCCGATGGTCTGCCAACTGTGGTTGTGGATACCACCTGTACCTACCAGTACGGTCACTTGGTCGTACACCACGACATACACTCTGACTGGAACCGATGGTCTTACTACTGTGGTTGTGGATGTACCACCTGCACCTACCACTACGGTCACTTGGACTGGGTCGTACACCACGACATACACTCTGACTGGAACCGATGGTCTTACTACTGTGGTTGTTGATGTGCCACCTGTACCTACCACTACGGTCACTTGGACTGGGTCGTACACCACCACATACACTCTGACTGGAACCGATGGTCTGCCAACTGTGGTTGTTGATGTACCAGCTGTACCCTACCACTACGGCCACTTGGACTGGGTACACCACCACGTACACCCTGACTGGAACCGATGGTGTTACTACTGTGGTTGTTGATGTACCACCTGTGCCCACGACTACGGTCACTTGGACTGGGTCGTACACCGCGACATACACTCTGACTGGAAAACCGATGGCCTTACGACTGTGGTTGTGGATGTACCACCTGTACCTACCAGTACGGTCACTTGGACTGGGTCGTACACCACGACATACACTCTGACTGGAACCGATGGCCTTACGACTGTGGTTGTGGATGTACCACCTGCACCTACCACTACGGTCACTTGGACTGGGTCGTACACCACGACATACACTCTGACTGGAACCGATGGTCTTACTACTGTGGTTGTTGATGTGCCACCTGTACCTACCACTACGGTCACTTGGACTGGGTCGTACACCACCACATACACTCTGACTGGAGCCGATGGTCTGCCAACTGTGGTTGTTGATGTACCAGCTGTACCTACCACTACGGCCACTTGGACTGGGTCATACACCACCACGTACACCCTGACTGGAACCGATGGTGTTACTACTGTGGTTGTTGATGTACCACCTGTGCCCACGACTACGGTCACTTGGACTGGGTCGTACACCGCGACATACACTCTGACTGGAACCGATGGCCTTACGACTGTGGTTGTGGATGTACCACCTGTACCTACCAGTACGGTCACTTGGACTGGGTCGTACACCACGACATACACTCTGACTGGAACCGATGGCCTTACGACTGTGGTTGTGGATGTACCACCTGCACCTACCACTACGGTCACTTGGACTGGGTCGTACACCACGACATACACTCTGACTGGAACCGATGGTCTTACTACTGTGGTTGTTGATGTGCCACCTGTATCTACCACTACGGTTACTTGGACTGAATCGTACACCAGCACGTACACTCTGACTGGAACCGATGGTCTGCCAACTGTGGTTGTGGATGTACCACCTGTGCCCACGACTACGGCCACTTGACTGGATCGTACACCAGCACGTACACCCTGACTGGAACCGATGGTCTTACTACTGTGGTTGTTGATGTGCCACCTGTACCTACCACTACGGTCACTTGGACTGGGTCGTACACCACGACATACACCCTGACTGGAACCGATCGTGTTACTACTGTGGTTGTTGATGTACCAGCTGTACCTACCACTACGGCCACTTGGACTGGGTCATACACCACCACGTACACCCTGACTGGAACCGATGGTGTTACTACTGTGGTTGTTGATGTGCCACCTGTACCTACCACTACGGTCACTTGGACTGGGTCGTACATCACGACATACACTCTGACTGGAACCGATGGCCTTACGACTGTGGTTGTGGATGTACCACCTGCACCTACCACTACGGTCACGTGGACTGGGTCGTACACCACGACATACACCCTGACTGGAACCGATGGTGTTACTACTGTGGTTGTTGATGTACCACCTGTACCTACCAGTACGGTCACTTGGACTGGGTCGTACATCACGACATACACCCTGACTGGAACTGATGGTCTCAAGACTGCGGTTGTAGATGTGCCACCTGTGCCCACGACTACGGTTACTTGGACTGGATCGTACACCAGCACGTACACCCTGACTGGAACCGATGGTCTTACTACTGTGGTTGTTGATGTGCCACCTGTACCTACCACTTACGGTCACTTGACTGGGTCGTACACCACGACATACACCCCTGACTGGAACCGATCGTGTTACTACTGTGGTTGTTGATGTACCAGCTGTACCTACCACTACGGCCACTTGGACTGGGTCATACACCACCACGTACACCCTGACTGGAACCGATGGTGTTACTACTGTGGTTGTTGATGTGCCACCTGTGCCCACGACTACGGTTACTTGGACTGGGTCATACACCACCACGTACACCCTGACTGGAACCGATGGTCTTACTACTGTGGTTGTTGATGTACCACCTGTACCTACCAGTACGGTCACTTGGACGGGGTCGTACACCACCACTAAGATGGTCAATGGTGCCGGTGGTTCGAATACTGCGGTTGTTGTTGTGCCGGCGTCAACTGTTGGTCCTACTATATCTTGGTTCCCATACTATACTGGTGGGTGGAACCTGTCGAATGTTAGTGGCACATCGTCTGCTGGTGGAGGATTGTCGATGAGTGGAACGATTGTTTCGAAAAATAGTGACACGACTGGAAAACTTGCGATATCAACGGATGGTCGAGGAACAAGCTATTTTGTGACTGCTGCTATTGCTACGACTTACTTGTCCGCCGACGGTGTTAGCGAACGAAGTCACGCGACTGAAACCAGAACAGTTAGTTCATCTACTGACGGTGCTGGTGCTACTGACGGTTTGACAGTGACACAGGCAACTAGTTTTCAGCCAATCAGTGTTGAAAACGATCCGTCTTACACCACTGCGAAATTTACTACGATTGTGACTGTTAGTAGTGGCTCTGGTGCTACCGCTGTCAGGACGTTGACTCTAACGCTGACGTACTGTTCAAAGAGTGAGAATCAGCCTGGGGGTGCTGAAACAAATACCACTTCAGTTGTAAATCGAACTGCTACTACCGCGTACTCTGGTGGTTCTGAAGGAAGTTCGTCTGGGGGAAAAGGTGGCGTTAAGCTGACAGGATATCCTGGGGCTTCTGGTGGAAACGGAATTTCAGATGGTGGGACTAGAGTTGGCGGTACAACTATTGCTTCTGTTTCTACTGTTTCTACCGTTTCTATTCATGCGATATCTACTGTGTCTATTCTTGGGGGTGGCTCTCCGCGAGTGTCGATGATTCTGACTATGTTGCTCACCCCGCTTTTGGCCTTGCTTCTCTAGATTTATCTAGAAGTCTGTTGTGGCTTGGACGTTTCGTTTAGGGGTCAACCCTTTTTGGTGTCGAGATTGAATCTTTTTTTTTTGCAGTTCAAATTTTTATATTCTTTTGGAGACAATCACTTGTTTTAAAATTTTTGTCTATTATTTATCTAGCTGATTTCTGATACGTATATCTTTATAAATCTAAGATTCCATTGTGTTTCGAAGTATACACGAACCATGGTCTGTAACTACCTGGCCGCAGTGAAGCACGTAACGTCGTATTTACGCGCTAACGAAAAAAAAAAACTCGACGTAAGGCAAAAAATCGATTGCGTAATCGTAACAAAATGCGTAATGCTTCTTTCAAAATCCGCGTAAGCGTAATGAGTAAAAGCTGTCAGGTAAATAAGGTGACAAACTTGTTTAATATAACGATAATGACGGTGCTAATTTAAAACTGAACAGGAAAGTTCTTGGGATAAAACTTGGCCACTTTCCAAACTCTGTTACGAGATAAAGCTGTTCTACACTTGATTCGTGCACTACCATAGCAACATGTGATACTGTAGCCAATCAGAGACGCAGTGTTACTGCATAAAGGTATATCCTCCATACAGGACATGAACGGTGGACGTTCATGTATTCCCATCTCTATTCTTTAATGGAGGTTACCCCTTAACGGAAGAAGCTGAACCCTTTTAACGATAAGGAAGAATAAGGAAAGGTTGTTTCTAACATCTGAACTTATGGTAACTAACCAATATGTATATTTACTTACTACTTCTAACCACTTCACTAGTTCCTCTGATTAAACCATGTCACATGATAGTGTACTTGACCTCTCTTCTGATGGTGGATCTGTTCCCAGGGGCCTCTTCTCCGGAGAGTCCATTCCCAGATGGCAAGACCTGGTTTTAGGAACCTGCTGTGGATAAGTTCCTGATACTAGCTATTAAAAGACAGTCATATGCTACGGTATTAACCGCTCCCACATATCCTATGTTTGATGAGACTGCACAGACTACTTTTGCACAGCTACAAACTCCTTGATACCAAAAGGGCGTTCGTTCGCTCCTTTATATTCCGGAACGAACATAATAATATGTGAACACGGTAGAACCTTCTGGAAAAACGACTCGGATAAAAACATCCCGAGTAAAGACATTCTATATATAGGAACACCCGAAAAAAGCGTATTGAACAGGTTTTGTGATTATTTGTTGGAAAATAGCGATTGAAAAATAGAGGTTCCAAAACAAACTAACAGTTAAAAAGAGGAAAGTGTCTCTATAAATACTTCCCTCAGTGTAAATCGATCAGAGTCTATATGACTTTGTTTAATGTGAGTACGGGGTACATCTGACAAGGGACCTAGCTAATCTGAAGTCCCATCATCAAACAAGGTGCTCTAGGGTCTATTTAAGTCATCGAATAAAGGGCTGCGTCTAGTCTCCCTTCCTCTACCACTTTCTTGATCCCTGACTCCCATTGTCAACCTCAAGACCCTGCGGAGAATATCCATTTAATCAGGTATATGACCACGAGACTTGAAGATCGCTTAAATCGTGTTCGTGGTAATTGATAATCGGCTTCTTTTCCGAGAGTATTTTAGAGAAATGCGATGTCACAGTTACCCCAACCTTTTTAAAATGTCTTTCTTGTGAACTGACTCACTAAAAAACACTCGGCCAACTAGGCTGGTATGGATCATCTAAGAAGTTAACACCGATTTAATCAAAACCTAATCTTCGAATCTCACAATTACTCCAGTGGTTTCTCGTTAATCAAATGCAAATATTGTGGGAATAACTGCTACTTTTCGAGGCATATCTGTTGCACTTCCACAATATCAAATTTACATCATTGATATATGGCTGAAACGCATCTTTCTCTATTGCAAACTCCCCATGGAGGCATTGTATGTTTCTTTATTATTCTTAACTAAACAATACAAGGGAAGATTCAAGCTGAGACATACTTTCAAAATCTGTGTGTGTCTTTAAATGCCTGTCTTTTTAAATTGGCAGTAGGGTACCGAACTACATGCTCTTGCTCAGCGGAGAGCATTATTCATGTAACATTGCTTGAAGCATTCGCTTCTTTCCTTGGGGAATAAAGCTTGAAGTGCCTCTTCCGGCATTAAACATGTGGGATCAAAATGTTTTCCTTGTTTTCAATAATTGTTATGCAAATGTAGCGCATTACGCAATTCACTACGCAATCCTTGGTGAGAGTCTCGCGTAAACGTAGTGTTTTGCGTAATTTACATTACGCAATTTGTTACCGTATTATGTGAACGTAGACAAAAAAAAATCGACAAATTACGCGCTTCCCTGGCCGTCGCGCGGAAGTAGGCTCGAGGTACTGTGTCGAGAGTACGGATGGTAATCCGCCCGACCTGTCACGTCGAGGGTATTTCCCGGAACGTCGAATCTGAACTGTAGTCTAGATAGCAAGCTACTTTGGGCCTAAGCCCCCTAACAATACACACACCACACGGCCTACGCCAATTCTTATTTGCTTCCTCAAACATTGTAGATCGAAAGGCTTATGTTTTTGGTGTCAGGATTTCTGAAACCGACAGGCTAATATCTACGTGTACGCCAGTGATCATGAGTGACTGTGTTGATATCCTTGGGGCTGTCCCTGGGTTGACGATTGAGCTTAATCTCCAGCTAGTTTTTGTGCATGTGCATATCGTCACTGCGGGAGCTTCTGTTTGGGAATTCAATTTTTGTTCACCTGACGAAACGTAAATAAACGAAAAAAAAAAAAAAAAAAAAAAAACACTCTCGCGACCATCGACAAAAAAAATAAACAAAGAGATCACTGAGTCACATGTCTCTAATAATGCTTCAACACCAAAATACATCACGGTAAGGTTCCTTTCATCTGAGCTTATCTGAAAATATCACGAAAGTCAGTTTCCCTTGTTTTCTTTTTCATCCCGATTATATTTCCTCTGGATCCACAAAATTCCAACAATGTCAACAATGTCCGAATATGTAAAAACCGGGATTGGGGAGATGCCATCCTTTTAATGTTACAAGTCCAAGTGGTGATTACAACGTTTATCCTGAAGTTGATTTATTATTAAAAAGGAAGAGAACACATGAAGCATACATTCAACAGGTCGATGATAAAATGATAGTCTTTGATCGATGGACGCAGATTGTTCTGAAGGACCTGAGAGACAATAAGTCGAAGGAGCAGCAGGAGAAGTTTGCTGATATATTCACTTCTATGTTGAAGAACTGGCATTTTACTATGCAAGGATCTAGAGCTAGGCACGATCACTAGCTTCACTCGCCAGATTGAACTCTTCGCGATAATTTGATTGAAGAATCGTGATAGTGTTGAGTAGAAAGCCGCGAGGTGTTGAACACGTGATGAGGTATCTATGGTATACGCTTTACCTAGTGTTCAGGATACGACATACAGTAAGCCTCCTGTTATTCGGAGCCTCTGGGACAGTGTTGTTACCCGTCGCTACTTTCGCTACTATTTCGCTACTTTTACAATACTTGCCCGAATTTCGCGGGTATTAGTATTTATTTGTAGTAAGTAGCGACAGTAGCGATGGTATTTTGGAGGTATTTCACAATACTTTTATCGCTACTTACTACTTTTATGCTGGTGGAATTTCGACCACAACAGATAAGAGTTCTATTTGGTAGGTCACAAATGCTTCTTAACTTACTACACCTTGCATAGTTCCAGGTGATCAAACATGTGGTACTATAGTACATCCTTAGTTCGGCCGTGTCTTAGCATCCCGAAAGTAAAAATTACAAGTCTCAGCTTGACTTTAGAAACTTATTTTGATATGAAATGTATCGAGGTATCTATTTTTTGTAGCGTAACAAGAATCTACCATCTTGAATGGGATTGCCTCCTCGTCTAAGAGGTCGATGTTCACAACCTGATATTTCTTCATCATACGAGTGAAATGCCAAAATCGTTCAGAAACACTCTCGCCCATATCGGTATAGTCATCCCAAGTATCGAAATTATAATTAATTTGCACCTGCCAGCGGTTGGCCAACAAAACAAAGTCATAGCATTCTGTCATGTAGAGTACATGCTAAAAGGTACAGTCGCACTCAAGCACCAGCTCAAGTACACAGATGGCTGGCTAGCACCTAAATGCTGGTTCGCGCTTTTCATATATAAACTCTGGCCTTTTCCCTCTCAATGATGAAAAAGGCATTCTTATTTTAGCTAATTTTCTGTTTTATTTAGTTTACAAGTTTCAATCTCAAGTTAATCAATCTACTTTCAGTCTACTGTCCATCTACCTTTATCAATCCTTCGTCTTCTAACTATCAATTTGCAGATTTATTCACTTATTTCTGACACATTCCATGTGACCACCTGGACTGTTTTCCGTTAGTTTTCAGTTGTTATTGATGCCAGACACTGGAAAGATCATTTGGAATTTCCCTGATTTTGTTTTCACCAACCTACGATGAAAAACCAAAAGTAGCGATTCCAGAAAAATCCAGGTATTAGTATTTATTTGTAGCGACGGTAGCGACGCTACTTTCGCTACTTCGTCGCTACAGTAAGACTCCTGTTATTCGGTCCCTCTGGGATACGGACCCTCGCTGCAGGCAGAGCCGCACGGAAAAAAAGCAATTTTCGCAGTATTTTTCGCGCTTAACTTGTTGAGTGGTAAGGGCAGACGGTGTACAAACACCGTAAGGTGCTTCTGTATATAAGTCTGATCCTTGTAAGGATATAAGGGGACTTCGTCCCAACATGCAATAGTTGACTTAAATGGTATATCTGAATATGGACTCTCCGGAGAAGAGTCCCCGGGATATAATCCACCTTCAGTAGAAAGGTTGCCAGGTATAGAGGGAGATACTATAACGCCATGAGGCGTTGCAACAGTATCTACCCTTCCTGGTAGACTATCAATATCACTCATGATATTAGATAGTAGGGAAGACTTAGTAACACCAGTTATAGATAGACAACTGATAATAGTTACCAAGATTAGAAAAACTCTAGATCAGGAAAAACTAGTAAGAAGGAAGTTCGACAAAAGGAATATTTTGTCGACACCGCTGGAGAGAAGCTTCCATGCGGTCACTTCTGAGTTGTACACACTACGTTGGGCAGTCGAGAGAAAAGGACACTTGACGTGATGTGATATACTGAGTACTGGGTATACCATATACCAGTCACATCGTCGTGTGTTCAACAGGAACCTCACCTATATATGGACTGCATACATTTCGCGCTGGTTTTTGGCTTAACTATGGAGAACTTCCCTCACCCTTAATAATTTATTTCGCGGTTTTATTGTCGTATATATTTAGTCGTAGTCTATTTGGTCGGTGTTCTGGGGCGCGGTGTTCTGGGCGTTTTGTCTGTGTTTTCGTCAAAGAAGAAAAAAACCATTATCAAACAAACAGTCTTTTTCCTTCGGTTCGTCGGCGGACACGATGGTCACGTGTCCGGTCGACTCTGTCGTAGGAGCGGGTACGATGGTCACGTGCCCGTTCAGTATGCTATATACGTGATTCCTCATATTCACCACCAATTATCAACCCTCACCCCTCCGAGGAAAGACACAAAAATCCTCGAAATTTTTGAAAGTGAGGGATTCGCTGTTTTGGGGATTTTGGCTGGGAATACACACTTGAATTTGATGAATTATAATCATATGAACGTATTAATGGAATTAAGAAGCAGATACAGGGTATTCTTGTGTGTTGGAGAGCACAATTTGGTAATCTGAATCTTGTCCGAGGCTTGGACGCGCCACGCGCTACGTGAAGCCCGCACCCGAGAAGTGGCCCACGAGCAAACCTGGACGCGTTCAGCATGAACGGAATATCCAATCAATTAACAACCCCAGCAGCTGATCATGTCGTGTTTTGAAATATAAAACCGTGGAATTCTCTCTTTTTATAGGTTTTATTTTGAATATGTATCGCAATGGCTAGATGCTGCCACTTTAGTTTGGACAACGCCCAAAGAAAAGACAACAGGAAATAACATCCTGAACACAAGATCAATAAAAGGAAATCATAAAATGGCGCAAAACTTAGTGAAGCAAAAACTTCGGCAGGTCAACAATCTATGATTTGTTGTTATCCAAAAGGGCTTTCTTGGAGAGATGCCCGATGAAAGGGTCTGTACAGAGAAATGCCAAATCCAAGTGGCCTATCCAGTGTTTGGTGGAGTGGCCGTTCCATTTCCTGGTCCGCAGGTGGAAAAACTACACATCACCATAACTATTTGTATCAACGCGGAAATAATATTCTTGTTCATTTCATTGGTAAGTCACAAACTCCTCGGCATTTTACGCATAAGGAGACAGTGAAGCACGTAACGGCGTATTTACGCGCGTAACGAAAAAACTCAACGTAACGCAAAAAATCAATCGCGTAATCGTAACAAAATGCGTAATGCTTTTTTCAAAATCCGCGTAAGCGTAATGAGTAGCGTTTTGAAAATGCGTAATAACGTATTTAACAGGTTTTGTGACTATTTGTTGAAAAACAGACGTTCTAAAACAAAATAACAGTTAAAAAAGGGAAAGAGTATCTATAAATACTTCCCTCACTGTAAATCGATCAGAGTTTATATGACTTTGTTCAAGGTGAGTATCGGTGTTGGATTCTTGTTCCTGTCGCCCATGATCACGTGCCTAAGCCTAAAATGGAACAGGCGCGATCGTGGGCGCTGGTGCAGGCGGTAGAAAGAAAATGTTCACCGTGCGAGATGTAGAATGTTACTCAAGTCAAATTAAGAGAAGGATATCATATATAATATATGCCCAGTGGAGTAAGCTCGAAGAAGGGAGAGCTGAACCACTGTTACAATCTGTCATCTTGTAAAGCCTGTGTATACGATAAGCGCATCTAACACGGGTTGTCACTAATTCCAACAATCGGGCCCATCTGAATCCACTTTCAAGGGATACGTAGAGTATAGGGGATGCCTTACTCTTGTGACACTAAGATGTGTACTGGTCTAACTATCTATACTAGATGTAGAGTACGTATCCTCTGGATGATGGTTGTAGGAATCTCCCATCTCCATCGGACTTACTCAGTTGTGAGATATTTGGGACGGGCACGCACCCGTCGTGTGATTACGTCTAGAGACCATAGGTCACGTGTAGCTGATGAGGGTTGGATGCCCTCTTACAGGTCCCTAGCTAATCTAGGGTCACATCATCAATCAAGGTTCTCTAGGGTCTATTTAAGTCATCGAATGATGGTTTGTGTCTAGAGTCCCTTCCTACCAATTTCTTAATCCCCTGATCCCCATTTGTCAACCTCAAGACCCTATCGAGAATATCCATTTAGTTAGACATATGCCCGCGAGACTTCAAGATCACGTAAATCGTGATCGTGGGAGTTGATAATCAGCTTCTTTTCCTATGGGATTTCAGAAAAATGCGATGTCACCGTCTCCCCGAACTTTTTGAAATGTCTTTCTTGTGAGCTTACTCACTAAAAAATACTCGGCCAACTAGGCTGGTATAGATCATCTGAGAAGTTAACACCGATTAAATCAAAACACAATCTTCGATGCTCATAAAGTACCAGTGGTCTCTCATTAGTCAATTCAAATATTGTGAGGATAATTGCCATTTTTCGAGACTTATATATTACGCTTCCACAAGATCAAATTTACTTCAATAATACATGGCTGAAACGCATCTTTCTCCATTGCAAGCGCCCCATGGAGGCATTATATGTTCGTTTATGATTCTTAACCAAACATATACAAGGGAACATCTAAGTTGACACTAAGTTCAAAATTTTTGAATGTCTTGAAATGATGTCTTCTTCAAATTGGCAAAAGGGTACCGAATTACATGTTCGTACTCAGCGGAGGGCACTATTCATGTAACACTGCCTGAAGCATTCGCTTTTATCCCTGGGATATAAAACTTGAAGTGGCTCTTTTGGCATTAAACACGCGGCATCAAAATCGTTTTTTTTTTCAATAATTGTTACGCAAATGTAGCGCATTACGCAATTCGCTACGCAATCTTTGGTTAGAGTCTCGCGTAAACGTAGTGTTTTGCGTAATTTTCATTACGCAATTTGTTACCGTATTACGTGAACGTAGACAAAAAAAATCGACAAATTACGCGCTTCACTGCAGGGAGATATGTACTAAATATTGGGAATCGGTATCAAACAAGTATTCCTGGATAAAAGAGACATTAATGGGTGACTAATTCGACTTTTATACGCACATATTGAGACGGAAAGAGAAGTAGTTTTGCTTTTGTATAGCTTCTCCGGGCTTAGAGTTGTCGTGAAGGAAGGCCCCCCTCTAGACCACATCAAAATTGTATATCTGCTCTACGAGTGTTTTTTCAGCCACTTTACCAAAGAACTCTATATAATGCCGATGTTATGTACCCTATATCACTCGTCTAAGTCCCCGCGACTCGACCAATGATATTGTTCGCCTCGCGTTTAGCCGGTATCGTTTCTTATTGACACTTCTTATGAAACCCTATAAATAGGATGACATTTTCCCATGTACATGGTCATCTAGGAATTATCACTGAAATACACAAGCCATATTAGCAAGTCGGCTTTAAAGATCCTGCCATGTCGTCAGAAAATACTGTTTAGATTCACAAAGTGGACAACTATTTTTGATACCCCTGTATTAGTAAATTCGCACGAAGTAATTCTGGTAAAGAGTTACTATGACTGAACCAGGGGCCTCCTTTTTTCGGGTTGCTACGACTGAGCCGTGGAAATATTCATCACGGGTTGCTATGAGTGAACCAGGGGATGTATTGGTTACGTGAAACCGTAAAAGTGCCCTCTCAATTATGTACAAGACACGCAATTATACACCGACATGCACCTGTATGCAGCTTCGCTCGAAGTTGTGCACATACGTGCACAGCCACCAGCGATAAAAACATACCTCTGAAATTTAAATCACCTCTTTTTCTTCCTAATTTACGAAAAGATTTAGCGAATACTACTCCTTTTTCCTCTCTTATTCACGAGATAATAATCCAATATGGAACTTAAGTGGTTAAATTAATGACCCCCACCCCACTTGCAAAGTCTCTTTCGAGCACAAACTAAACACAGATTTAAAATCATCAGCTTCCCGCTTGTGATTTGAGAATGCAGATATTAGATTCGATAACAGTTCGCCTCTGTGTCCTTTGAAATTTGAGGATTTCTCAGAATATATCAAGAACTTTTCAGTAGAAATGCGATGGTTCCGATTTGACCAACCTGGATATTTATTTATGTAAACGAGCTGACTCGTTTGCTAAAAAATATAGTACTACCACAGTTGGAATCACCAGCAAAACCGGGGTTTTTGCGAGATTTTCAAATTATTTCCTGGGTGGTACAAGAAACCATGGGAATGTGGTTAACGTCAAAAACTTTAGAGAAAGAGACTATCTTTATTACCTGGAAAACAAATCACAAGCGTGACCTCAGTAATATTGAACAGTGTTATAACAAAACAGGAAATAGGGCTCACATAAAACAAATTTTAAAGTCTCCAAAAGGGGTGAGCTGGTTTCGAAAGGGCTTCCATTACATGTGGAAATTCATCTGACAAACCAAGGTATTAGGTCTATAAGCAGTGATCATCTAGTATTCGGTGGCATTAGGTTCAAATATGCCAACATTTAAACACAGCACTAAGATAAGATCGATCAGAAGAAGGAGATGAAATTCATGCCTAATACAATATTCTAGGCGATTGACCTTTTATTACTGTCGGCTCCACTTTGCAAAGCTTCTTGGTTGGATAAGTACCTCTTACTGTCCAAGCCCATTTTTTTAGGACCACTTTTTCCACGTAAAGTATTGGGAATAACTCCCTGCGTGAAACCTGTACGAAACCCGCACACACAATCACTCCCTTCGCTAGTGTCGGCAAACAGTAAGGCACTTTTCCGAGTTCGCATTGGTTACGGGTTGCTATGAGTGACCAAGGGATGTATATACACACCACTCTCACCGACGTCCGTACTTTCGGAAAAATACATGCATCAATATTAAAAAAGAAATGAAGCGCAATGCTACCTTCAGCTGCGTCAGTTTTGCCGCATTGTGACCCCATATTGCAACTGTAAAAGATTTAAAACATAATTCATATTTTTAAATATGAATTCACTTTATATGGAAACTGTTACGAAGTATACACGAACCAGGTTCTAGACCTGGCCGTTGCGCGGAAGTAGGCTCGAGGTAGTGCATCGAGAGTACGGATGGTAATCCGCACGACCTGGCACGTCGAGGGTATTTCCCGGAACGTCGAATCTGAACTGTAGTCTAGATAGTAAGCTACTTTAGGCCTAATCTCCCTAATCATACACACACACCACACGGTCTACGCAAATTCTCATTTGCTTCCTCAAAGAAACATTACGTCCCCATGACAAATTTCAATTAGCCACGCAGAAACACGAATTCTTTTTGAAAGTTCTGTGGAGTGGCAATCGTGTGTGCAATGCACCCGACTGATTCTGCTGAACGAAGCAACGCAACTCGAATCAGGCATCTGAGTGAGCGAAAATTTCCGGAAAAATTTTCTGAACGCATGTAGCGTGCTTGGAATTTATTGGGTGTGCACATAATATTGGAGACAGCAAGTATGTTTCCTGTTCTTTGTATTACTTGAAATTTGAATGCATGTGAATATGCTCAAATTTCTGTTATCGATTTTTCTTTTTCTTCTATCTATCTTTTCATAGCTATAATTTACTACAACTCACCTTGGCAATATAATGTTCCGTTGCATAAACACTGGTTTATCTGATAAAATCGTTGTGCCAATAACATCCGATTAGTCATGTGCTAATAAACGCCTCTTAAAGCTATTTTGGCGTAAATAGATTTTCAGCCACTGAAATATCAAAAAACTCGCCACAGCTTGCGGTTGAAAATAGAGATGGAACGCCTCTATTGAACCTTGAGTATGCCTGCATTCATTGGCCGTCGTTCTACACATTATGAGAATTAATAGTGAAGCATATTAAATATCAGGATCAAGCTGTCCGGCTGGCTAAAAGGTATTGTGTATTTCAATGATGTAGTTAAAGCTGACGATTCAACCTAAGGGAGAATCGCCTCTATTTAAGGTTTTCCTCAGGTGTGTCTATAAGAGACGATATTGCTGAGCAGTCGTGGAGGATGCCACGTGTGCGTAGCAATCAAGTAAGGAGTATCAGATGTGTTAGGAGTGCATGATATGAGGCACCTAACATTAAAGCCAGAAATATCGGAATCCCATTTCATGCCCAAAGCTCCCTTGAATAACACGAAGCCTTTTGGATAAATCTTAAATCTAATGAAAATATAATAACTCGTATTGTTCACTAATGGTTGGTTTCTAAACTTCCACCTGGGGTGAGTCTTAAACCTCGACTACTGTGATTGGAAAAGACGATTATACCCCCTTTTGTCGATGAGCCAACATTAACTACCCTAACTCCAACTTCCACTTGGGATAACTCAGATACCTCGACAACGACGCCTATTGGTAACGATGGTATCGCAACGACCATTATCGCTATTCCAACTTCAAGTGCCACGACGGAAACATCCACATGGGGTAAATCTGATACTTCTACCACGACTGTGACTGGCACGGATAGAACTAAAACCCCAGTTGTTGAAGTGCTCTCGGCTACCGCTCCAATTCGGACACCCTTCTGGACTATTTCATTTACTACGTTCACCACATTGACTAAAATGATCATATTAATACTCCTGTTGTCGAATTTTCACCCCCAACTGCTGCTAGTTTTCCTATTAATGAGGGTATTGTGATATCTGCTTCTTCTGTGGTCGCTGTTCCACCGTCAATTGTTTCAGTTCTGGGTACTCATTCAAGTCGGGTGGTTGGAACTTGTCGTATGAGGCCAGATCAACCTGGTCATCCCTGAACTTTGTCAACCAATTATCGAGCCTGAATCAATAGATTTTCACTGCCGAAACAATACTTGCCGTCAGTGCCTCTACGGCTGGTTCTGGTGGGACTACTCTTGTCACTACCACGGTGACAACAACTTATTTTCCTTTCTCTACAGCTGAGGAAAGCTGCACAACTGATATTTTTATCACGTTCGCTACTACAAACATGCTATGCTTGGCGGGGGTTAGTCACCACAACGCTGCGAAGCGGCCATGGTTCGTTGTATCTTCTACCTCGGCACTAATGCTGAATGATTCATTTTCCAAGGAACAATTATGGTGGATATGCCTCTAAAAAAAAAACCTCTTCCGGAATACTGTCTTGGGGCTAGCCCCTAGCTGTAGAAAGTGAGATAAAGTTGATACCCCTTTTCCTTTTTTTAAATAACGTCCATTATTAATTTCCTTAATATATTATCTAATTGCAAAATTGTTGTCTAAGTACCAGACGACTATAGCTTATTAATCTCGAATTTTAAAGACTACTTAAGTTTGTTCGAAGTACAGCGCTGGATTTATCCGTTTGACTTTTTCACGCTCTTCAATTGAAAGCCCCTATAGCAATCTAGGAAAAAAGCCGTGTAATAATGACTAAGTCCATGTGATTTTTACACATACTTTTTTGTTCATGCAGACTTTATCCGTCACTTATTACCTACCAAAAAATATTGAAGAGCAACCTAACAAAGACTGCAAGTATAACTGAGGCTTAATAATTATGGATTTATATCCCAACTTGGGGAAGAATCTAGTAATACAACTAAAGCACTGTATACAAATACGACAATTATTAAAAAAAAATTCCTGTTTTGAAAAAAAGGGGCACTGCGAGCAAAAAGAAATTTGGAGACAGACACTGCATATTTTGAATTATCCTTGAGAACCAGCTTAAGAAAATCCGAGCAAATAAATGGCTTCTTAATCGTAAAAAAACGACTCTGACCGTGGCGCATTTCTAATAACAATCAATTAGACATCTTCACCTACGTTTGAACTATTTTCCGACATGAGAGAATTAAGATAACAAACTTTCTCTTGCCTAAAATTATTCAAAAGTTTACACCCTTACGTTGCCACAGGAACTCGGGTATGTATTCCCAGTGACGCGGCCGCTGCTAGTTATATCTATATGCAGACATTTGTTTTATCATGGGTCACGTGATAACACGCATCCTTGTAGATGAGATAAGCAGTGAAAACTCTTCATCCAATTAAAGTGAAGCCCTATCTCTAATTTCTCCTATAAATACGTGTTGCCCCAGTATGCTTACTACTCTACTAATTTTATCAATTATACAAAGTAAGCTACGCTTACTAAGCAAACCCTCAAGCATACCAGAGCAACACAAGTAATCCTTATATTGCTAACTCTACATTACTTCACTGGTTGTTCTCATAATGTCTGATACTAGTTCTGTTGAACATGTTCTTACTGAAGATCCTATGGAACCTTTCCGTCTGTACTGCTTCCAGCGTAAGCTGTGGTTAGACGTTGGACCGTCCCGCACTTACCAGTTTAAGACTGCGCCCGTTGCACCACAACATGTTTTGCTGCCGAATTGGTAGTTCCGAAGCAATCTTATTTCGGAAGCTTTTTCTGCATTCAGAATTGAAGATTACATATTAATATTTACGACAAGAAATCTTTTTTGCTGTTCCATTGCATTTTTGAATTTGCGTGACTTTCATTGAGAGCCACTGACATACCGTACAATTCAACGACCATTTACTTTCAAAGGTCTAGGCCGTAAATGAATTTCTGTCCAAAAAAAAAAAAAAAAAAAAACTTGCTTCAATAATTTCTTTGCCAAATGGCTTCTTCCAAACCAGCTTATTTCTGTGGCGCACGAGATATGTTTTGCCAAAGGACAGTAAAAGCATAATACTGTTTAATGCAACAATCACCGGTAACTGAATTGCATCATACATATGCATACTCTTTTCAGACATGAAGCTAAAAAAAAATTGAAATTGCATAGAAAGCCGATCCACATTATAAATATGACTTATTGACCCCCTAAAAACAAAAACAAAATAAGAAATATACCTTATCCATCAGCGAACCCGAGCATGTTACATTTATTGGTGTACTTCCTTGTCGCTTTTGTGGCGATAGCAACAGCTGATGCAGGCGGTTGATCACCTTCAATATTTGGCACTACCGGTTTTGTGGCCAGGTTTTACAGCTATGACCTCAATAGTCGTGCTGGATGGCTTCCAGGGTTTTTTAAATCAGATTATAGAACAAACCTTTTACACACCATCGATAGTGTTACTGATATCAACTTCCTGTTTAGTGCTCCTGCATACGAGTTGATCGAGGGTGACATTTATGGCTATCACACGACTATTTCCAACTACGCAATCGAGGAAAATGATATTCCAGCACAAAGTTAACGCAACATCTGCGCAATATTCAGGAAAAACAGTGCGCAATCGTGCGAAACTATGAGAAATCTTGCGACCTCTGAAACCCATGAAAACTAGCATTTCTTTTTGTGAATTTCCGAATTCGTGGGGTCCGATTTGCGACATTACAATCCCAAACAGGGCTCCAGCATATTCGGACGCGTCTCTGTGCATTGTCTCCTATGGACCATGAGCACGTCTAACTCTTCGAGCAAATGACGCGTCTTGAGAAAATTTTCGATGAACTCCCACACACGTACTAATTTGATTTATAATACAATTTTAATCGATCAACTTTTTTCTTCTCCTACAGAATGAGTGTTTTGAATGATATTGAATGTGATGTGTACGCACCTGATCACGAATCAGTTTTGAAGGTGACGATGTACATTTTAATGTGACCGTCGCTCAGGCTGTTCAATTAAAAGATTGGATCGAAATGTACTGTTCGTTCACTAGGAAGGCCAAATTGAACAAAGCGGCACCTGTGCCAGATGAAAAGAGGAAAAGAAAGAGGCTAAGTCCTGATCGTTCAGGCACTGACATTTATCGCTGCAAGTATCATGGAATACCTTACCGCCCCGATCTTCCTGTGCGGAATAAAACTTCCCAAGCGAAAGATTGTCAGGCCCAGCTTTCGATCAATTTTCCTCAGGGTTATCATCATGATAGCAATGGGAATATCAATCTCCTTGAGTATGGAGGTCTTGAGGACGTCCAGGTCACTTGGGTCTGGAAACATAGTCATCCCATGCCTACCCTCGACAACTTTCACACTTCGGGTTTGTCGAAAAGAATAAAGAATATCATATATTCTTGTGTTTTGAGAGGATTGTCTTGGAAAGAGTTTAAGGAGAAGATCGAGAACATTTCCACTGACCCAGAAAATACAAGGACCCTGGAATTTCTAAAAGTCAAATATCACCACATTCGAAATATTCAGAAGTTGATTTTGTGGAGAGAAGCTGTCAAACATAGTAAAATAGAGGGAAGTATGAAACTATGGGCT